>JAUOZQ010001595.1:0-10585 GCA_030710315.1 Anomotaenia brevis
AGTAAAAGTGGATTTACAAAAGTCGAACAGGCCATCAAGAACCATTTAGAAGCATTGTTTGCTTTGCAAGAGGTGAATTAATTTTTGGTGAGACAAATAATAATCAAAATAGGGTTGAATGGCAAATCCATGGTCATAGTATCCTGAAATATAAATATGTATGAAAAATTGAATTTGTTAAATAAAATTGCATTCCTTAACAATTGCTTAACTCGAAATTACCGCTTCCAATGTGTTTTACGTTAACATTTGTTAAACTTAAATACTTATACTTTACATTTTCATGATTTTTGGGACTTATCCCCTACAGTATAATAACTTAATGCTTTCTATTTGAGTCATCATTTTTTCCTATTTTTCATTTATTGTTTTAGTTTTACGGTATACATAAACGTCGAAGTTGCAAATCGCTTTTTAATTTTTACCAATTGGGCGATCATAAATAGCAATATTTGATTCGATGACTTCTGAATTTAACTCTGGAAAGCAAAACCCACTTAGCACTTTCAAACTGGATCTAGAATTTCTTGAAATTTAAATGGTACTAATTTCCAGCATATTTCTTTACTTCTTAAGTATATTCAGTCAAATGCTGGACAGTATATATGGATGTGCGGTAATTGGTTAACGAAAGTTTTTATTTTAATCCCGTAAATTGTTTCAGAACAGTCCAATGGAATAAGATTTGCGATTTAGGTATTTTCATCGATATCACAGCAAATAAATTATCATCGCCTTAACGGCTTACTAAAATTTAACATGAGAAAATCGAAAAAATATTAATGTGCAAATGTTTCTCTGGTTCAGCATTTGTGTTCACAATGACATTAAACTTTGGACCCCGACTCACGACCACTAAGTCGCATTGAATTCAGTAAACAATACAGACTTGAACAAAGATCCCGATAATCCTAAATCACAGATGGAAAATGTGCGTTAAGACCAGGTTTCATGGAAATCATTGATGAACCACTGGGCCAGGCAGTTTCGAGGGTCCAACAAAGCCTTCGTTGATTGCAGCAGTCTAACCCTTTGGACGGACCAATAAATACTGCGGCCCCTAATTAGGACAAGACTAATCAGAATTTGGAAAAAGCAGAATAACAATGGTGTACAAAATATGTTACCCTCGAAACCATGGCAACCCATAAATTTCTGTTCCATAACACTTGTACAAATTACTAAAGTTTACTAGGCATTCATTGGCTTTTCGTGGATGTTCAAACTAGGCAAGACAAATACAAATATCATTGGAAATGCTGCAACCCAATCAACAAGAAGAATTATATTCTAGCGCTGACCCCAACAAAGTGAAATATCTAGTATGGAGTCTGTAGAAAAATTAACTAGAAACAAAATAGATTTATCAGAGGTTAAATCTTTATTCATTGATGGACTTAATTAACAAAAAGTCAAAAGAGATATTATTCATTTAATGAATTTGACGAATTTGCGCACCTCAAACTGTCGTCTAAGTAGCAAATAGAATCAGTAGGAAATAGTTGTGTGCAACAGCAATCAAAAGGCTTTGAAGAAAACCGAACCAGTCGAATTTTATTATAAAGACAAAATTAGACGTCAACAAATTTTTGCTGTAAAAAGTCAAATAAACCGGTGCAATTCTGCAAAAAGCACCCAGGGTGATTCCACACACTCCAGTAGAGTAGGAGCTCGTTTCTTTCAAGCGCAGGTCGCCGTCTTCTTTCAGAGTATATACGGCATTAAAGCGCAGGTTCTCCAAACGAATCACTTTGTTCCGATTGACAAAAGTTAGCCTTAAGTTCTATAGGTGAAAAATCATGCTAATTTAATGACTTGAAACTTGGGAGGAAGTCATATGAAAGTCAAGCAACTCACGTTTAGTATATACTTGTGCAACTCAATTTTAGCAATAGTTGTTTCACAAACGTAAGTTCTACCGGAATTCGATGACGTCTGACAGGTTGAGTGGAACTCATCATTTTCTGGGTAGTGTGCAAGAAAACATTTAGGTCCGTAAGAAATGCTTCTAAAAGCGTTTGCGATTTTAATGTTGGCGAGAGCATTGGCTTCTTGGATTGTTGGCGTATGATCGGCTAAAAAGAAATGCATCTTTATCAATGTGCATTAGTAAAGATGTGCTAATGACGCTTTCGTACCGGATATCCCAACCACTAAGCTCAGAATTGTGATAGCAAGCAGAGCAGTAGAAAACATTTTCTCTATGTTGAGAATGAACCTGCTGAACTCACGCCTGCTTATATAGACAATTTACGAGAATTTGTGTATTGCATAGTGTTGTTGCTGTTGCTTCCGATGCGGGAATGATCCCAATAAGAAGTTTGTTTATTTGCAAGAAAATAATAGTAAATTTGTTTATAGTATTGTGAGTTGGATACTTCTGCCCAAAAATACAGCAAGGAAACATGTGATCTTTTCATGCTTACTCCTCTTCAAAAGGACTTTTAATATTCCGAGAAAGCCTTCACCACGAGTGTACTATGTAGCAGGTGAGGAGAAAATAATGGGATTCGTAAAAAATGCAAGAGGGTTTCTCTCAAAAACGCACTTTGCAGGTAATTTACCAGTCTACAAAAATTTCAGCAATGAATTCAGTTATCATGAAATTTCTAAAGAGTGAAAGATTTCTAAAGTAGATCTCTCCATTTCGACTCTTGCATTCAATCTGACTTTGTCAAGATAATAAAATTAATAAGGTTTCGCTCTCTTTTTATGTCTTCATTAACAAATATATTAATATGTACTTGCAAAAAAACCTTTTCTGAAAATGGGATATTTGTTGGGACTCATAGCGATGGTACCATTTTAATCTTAAAGGAAACACTAGAATTTTCTTGAACCATACAGAACTCAGGTATTTTACTTCAAATACAATTGCAACAGTAAATTCGCCTATTTAATTATTATTTTTTCCTTGATTTCCCAGTTTGTTCCGATTTATTGCTTTAGGAACATCAAATAAACTGCCTACGTAGAGCAACAAAAATAT
The DNA here is from genome assembly GCA_030710315.1 of Anomotaenia brevis. NCBI lineage: Eukaryota > Metazoa > Platyhelminthes > Cestoda > Cyclophyllidea > Dilepididae > Anomotaenia > Anomotaenia brevis. Next base: position 2,990 of record JAUOZQ010001595.1, read on the forward strand.
TGTCATGAATTTAAACATATGATCTGAGTGACCTAAAGTGCAAAATATTATACCATGATGCACCATCATTAAAATTAAACGAAATACAGTAAACGATCTTATGATTACTAGAAACTTGAAAAATTGTAGACATCACACATTTGCCTCGTCAACGCAAAACGGAAAATATCGCATTAAATATTCTTTGAACATTAAGAAGCCCTAATATGGCCAGGGAGTATTTCCAGTTTAAAGAAATGAGGCATTAAATTAACTGACGGATAAACCATTCAAAATTTAGATATTTTCTGCTAACAAACATTTAAATACATGAAAAAAGGAGGCGACTATTAAAAAAATCTCATAAAATATTTGTGTTAAATTTGTGACTATTTTGCGCAGTACGTTTACCTGAATTTATCACAGATAGGGAGATTGCAATAATGCAAAATAACACAACAAGTGTTGTGGAAAGCAGTGAAAAGCAGTCACTCACTAGTGGAAAGCAGTCCATTCCAGTTTCATTAGTTTCAATAGAAATTATACAGAAAATTACAAGATTATTGAGAGTAGAGCTGTTTAGAAAGCCCAAGGATCTGTTTTTTGGCCAGAAATTAGTCATTCCTGGCTAGAACGTGGGTTTTCACCGAAAACTGTTCACGGCGAATTGATATTACACACCATTCAGTGATTTTTACGAATTGAAAATAAGTTAATTCTCGTGTTTTCATTAAATTTTCCGAGAAAATCTCTCAAAATCGCCCCAGGTTTGGAAGATTTAATGATTAAATAGTGAACTCAATGCGCTCCCTACTCCTAATACTCTTCACAGTACAAACTATTCATCATTAAAATTCAACTTTTGCAACTAAAATATGGCTTGTACTATTTAAAAGGTAAAATTAGTGGTTTAACACAAATTGGATATAAATTAAGAATACTTTCATCATTTGTTCCAGAATATAATACAACTCCTATGTAAATAAACAAAACCCAAAGTTTGCCACCGTGAAAAACACACACAGATTCTGTCTTCAGTGAACTCTTTAATAGCCACTTAATAAGAAATGCATTCTTGTAAACCTTCCATGGGTGCATGAATTTACACAACAAGTTTAGTCTTACATCAAGGAATTTATGTTCCACATCTTCGGATGCTTTCAAGGTTGTCACTACTATTCCCACTTGGTACAAGTAATCAATAAACAGTTCCCTGAAGCCATAATTTAATTCATGCTTATCTTTTAATAAACATTCATGACATCTCCTCTCCTCTATCCTTTCAGATTTGAACGGCCATTCTAACCAAAACCACAACATAACACATTTCATTTCCATTGCACATTCACTTAAAATTGTAGTAATTTTGCTCTGCACATATTGAAACGAACTCAGCTAACTGTTTCGGGCAAGCTTTACATTTTCATATGGGTTCCTTTCAGGTATACCACTTTCACTGAAGTGCGAAATTCAATAAGTAATTAAATAACCTATCAGAAGTAGAAGACTGCAACTTGCACGTTTTGCACCAGCCATTACTCAAGTCGGAAGTAAATTCACCCAATTTTGTGATTCAGGTATTCCACAACTGATGAAAAATGGAAACGTGAGTTGATTAGTCGACCACTTATTATGCAGAAACTGGCAGTTTCCATGCATTAAATTTCAAAAATGCGTTTCGATAATATATGAGAACATGCAATCCACGATAATGTTTGATGATACCAAAGATGGCTTTGCGTTCTCTCCAGTTGGTGCGGTTCTGTGCCTCCAGGCACTGAGGACCCTCCTTCCTCTTCTGCAGATGGGTATGGGAGATCTGACTACGGCGTTACGGGCATTCTTGACTCGACTCCTAGATTGCTCCTGTTTGAGTCCATCGAATGCTCTTGGCCAAGCTTTACCTGCTTTTTCACACACTATTGGTCAACCTAGGGCTTCTGCCAGTTCTTTGTATTGAATGGGGAGTACTTGATGGATTGGGGGTGGTAGGAAGACCTATTGTCCTGCGTGCGACCCTGGGAACAGCGTCGGGCAAGGGTAGTGGGGTTCGGCACGTCCATGGCAGCGGATTTTTAGGAGGGGTTGTTGGTGTACACGCGTGGCTGAATGGTTTCTGTGGTCCTCCCAACGCGTCCACAACAGGTGCAGGCTGCTGGTGGTTGGTTTGTTATAAGCGCTTACATTTGATAGAAAATGGTACGTCTGAAGCTCTAATTCCCCGCTTTTGATTGAGTAAATTTTTGCCTTAATTATTCACTTTAATTTTGAAGTAAATAGCCTAATTAGCGATGTCTTCTGGACACCTCATTTTGTTTGATTTGCTTAAACAAATCTGAGAGAAAACATGTTATCATAAGCATCAACTTTTTTATATATTCACAAATGTTAAATAAGTAGTAATCAACTCTGTATGATTTTATATTGGTCTTACCTACAACTAAACCATTTGTGTAATTTTCCCTGATGTATTCTAGTGATAGAGCTTGTGGAAACAGTCATTTACCTTCTAGCACGATACAATCTCCAGGAATTATCATCCAAATTGTCACAAAGAAATCGGAAGTTTTTGAAAGAAGGAAATTGCCTTGTAGTTAGTAACTGAACTTTATACATTGCTAGAAATGCTTGCATAGAAGCTTTTAATAATTATACTAACTGACAATTTTTCCGTTCTCAGAAAGAAGGCCATACTTTACTTTTTTGCCTTTGCTTCTCGTCCCATACAGTATTGAGCCATAAATTAAAAAGCAATTCTTCTAGATTTTGTATAGCATCACGTTCCGACACTTCAAAAAATTACGTTTTCACAAGAAATTACCATGGATTTTTGAAAAATAATATCAAAGATAGATCAAAATTAGTTATGAAATATTTCCAATATACATGTTATATACAGGGGTTGGATTAAATATTCAAAACGCCAAACATTTTGTCTTTGAATCCTTGAACTTAATGTCCTTTGCACCTTTTAATATATTTGGGTTGTTACACATTGCAATTTTGTATGTCTATTTAAAATAACTGCTGTTCAAATTTCATTCAGTAATGATATCTCTCAACATACACATCCAGCTTTAGTGGTTTCATGGAGCTGAAACGCTCATCGGTTCCCAACGACACCACGATATAATTCCAGGGAATGATGATGTTGACATCTACGTTGACCTGAAGTATCTCAACTGGAACTAGAATTTATCTTTTATGACCGTGGACGCTTCGACAAGTTCTTTTTGCGTTATATCTGGCAAAAGATGCTCCCGATTCAAGCATTGTTAGCATCTTCAACCTACCTCTTTTCCACTATTACTGGCCTTTCGATGACATTTTTACTACCACAGAATGGGTGCCACACATTTCTATGACAAATCGTTGGGAAATTGAATCTTTAAAAGCGCTGATGGCTATCCTACTTTGCAGAGGCCTTTGAGTCAAAACTGGTTCCCGACACCAGGAAAACCACTATCTTGCCTCGAGGTGTATTTCCAAACCAATCACCGCTTTTGCGACAGAAGTAGGTGCCTGTATGTCACCAAGAGTCAAAAGAACGAAGGAAATGCGCTTGTTGATGACCTTGATTTCAAATATAATGTTTAGGAAGTTTTTTTGACCGAAGTGGGCCGGTCAATAGGTGATCACCTGAAAATCCCTGCCATGATACGGCTTGCAGATGCCAACGACAAATTGCCGCAAATTTGGACAAAATCAAGATTCTGACGGAAAGCAAATCTTAGCTAACAGGCGTCACTTTACTGTAGCTTGATGCCTACGTACATCAAAACCCCTTACGCATTAGTAAGATTTTTAAATAAGAATGCATCAGTCCTGAATGACCTTTTTGGTCTTTTGTACACAGAGAGGATGGGTAGCAACATTCAATAATTGAAGTGGAAATCATGTGGTGCGTTCTCGAAACATTACCTTTGGGCACAGCAGGTATACGTGGCTTCGCATTCCGTGTAGGATGGCTCTCTCTGACCACATTTTCACATTCATCCTTCCAGAGGACTTTTTGTGGGAGAACGGTTTGTTGGAATCAATGAATGTCATTCTGAGCGATCTACCGTTGTGCGCCTCTGTCAGCCTGAAAAGAAAGAAGGCTCTGAAAGTCCATACCATCGACTGGCAACTTTAATCAACCATTCCAACTTTAATCAGCATTTCCAGAGGCGTCGTGCGGGAACTATCCCTGCTGATGCAACAGGATATGTTTTAGTTCTAAATTGTGGCACTTTCTGCAAATTAATGGAAAAGTTGAAAAATCCTATTTCAGCGAAACTAATGAAATATTTCGCTCAACTAATAGCATTAGCCGAACGAAACAGGTTGATCTCATATTGATTCCGGATCCAGATTTTCCCTTACACAGCTACCCCCTAATGATTTTTTCAAATAAAATGAAATGATGTGTGAATTCAACAAATGTAATCGCACAAGGCTCTTTAAATGTAATCTCGGTTTCTGCGCGTTCAGAAGCTTCTGATGCAATTAAGTAGAGATGTTAACCTTAAAAAGAAGCATTCTATTGTATAACCTAAGGCGACAAGCAATTGTTTTACCCCAATATCTTATCATTATTTATAATGAGCAACTAGGGGCAAATTTAGAATAAAGAGACGAATTGAAGAGGTGAGATTTGTAATTATTTAACCTAACATTTTTGGAATCTTCTAAACTGTATCTGCATCTGAAGATTTACCAATACTTCTCTCTAATTTGTTTTGCAGTTCTGAAGGGGTTTTATTATATTATAAAAATACAAGTCTTACCTCTTCTGCAATTAAACTAAGCAAAAGGCAGTAAGGCGAAGACCAAGGGTTATGGAGAAATCCAAAATTAATTGCAGCTTCTGTTTTAGTTATTTAAAAATGATTCTCTTTGAAAAAACCAAAGTTTAGGCTTGATAAATGGTTTACTCCGATGCTCAATGATTTTTTACGCCACCGTCATTTTTCAGTAACTCTCTTAGTACCCTTGATTTCAAAATCAAATAATGTTTTTTCGGCCAGCAATCCGCGACTTATCGTTAATATTCAATAAACCTGTGTTCTACCGCTTTTTTACTAGATATTTTACTTTATCTTACAATAATATTCAGTCCATCACTAGGATCTATTTATCTTTGTTGACTGGGTTGCAGCATTTCCAATGATATTTTTATTTGTCTTGTCTAGTTTAAACATCCACGGAAAGCCAAGGAATGCCCAGTAAATTTGACCTATATTTTACAGGTCTTATGAGACCTTAATATATTGGTTGCTATGATTTCGACGGCAAAATATTTTGCACACAATTTTATTCTATTTTTCAAACTTTTGAGCCGTCTTGTCCTCATTCGATGCATAGTACCTATAGGCCCGTTCAAGAGGTTAGACGGCTGCAAGTGTCCCCATGCGTTCAATTTGCCTTAACCACAACTTCAAATGCCAAACGACGAAGGCTTTGACTGATTCTCGAAGCTTTTCGTCAAAGTGGTTGATCAAAACATTATTTCGTTTTTGACCTTTAGTTCATAGGGAATTCGCCAAACAGCTGGAGATGGCCGTGGATGGCAAATGAAACAAATATACATCCCACTTACGATGTATATTTGTAAACATCATAGGTAAAATTCGGTTCCAGTACAGCTCAGTCTTGATTCAATGAGTTCGAAACAAATAAGTAAAAAAGGGGAATTTCCCATTGATATCAGCTGAAATGCCTCATTTTAATACAGTTTAAATTAAGCGGTATAGTTGTAATATACTTTTTGGTATTCGAAATATCCCCTCTATAAAAATAGCTCAAGTAACAATATTTTAGAAGAACCATACCCAAAGGCATAATTTTTACGTAACTTGAATTAAAGTGAACAGTAAGCATTGAGTACTTGGAAAATACTAAGGTTCTCGTGCTTGGAACAGTCTGCGTTGTAAAACAAACTACGTACTTTTCTTAAGAAGCCTAGACAATAAAATTGCAAAAGCATTGATATGAGCGCTAACTAGATATCATATTCTTTTACCCAAACTGCTACTTGGAATTCATACCCTAATGTGGAAAGATCGGTCATTTTCATCCAAATTCTGACAAGCACCAGGTGATCTTGAACAGCTTATGTAGATGTCAACTCAAGGCAATGTATCGCAAGAGTGTTCTAATAAATGTGAGAATGAGGGTGTCCCAAGTTTGAAAATAAGAAATAACAGACCGTATTAGTTATGTTTGAAAGTTATCTAAGCAGAGATGGATATCAAAATTCTAGTCATCATTTTTCAATAGAGCCAGCAGTACGGCTTGATGGGAAAACCTCTTAGGAGTTATCCAAGCTTTTAGCTACGTGAGATCGGTTTCATTCGAACACCTGCAATGTGCATAAAACATACCAGAGAAGTTAAATTTTTCGATATTCCATTAATCGCCCACTAGTGTTTTCTAGTGGGTTCAACTCAATATATCTACTTTGGCTAATAAAAGGAAATATACACCAAGCACTATGACCTGGTTTAATGATTCGAATCAATATTCTTATTGAAATTGTAGTTTAATCAGATATGATGAAGAGTTGATTAATCAGAGAAAAAATCAAGCAACGAAGAAACCGGCAATTTCTTTCGTCTTTCCATTCCTTCTATCGCGAACACTTTTGACAAGCTCTTAAGTCCTTCCATAACATTAAAACCAATTTCAATTTCTCAGATGATTTAAACGATTTGATATACCCAAACGGGGTATTTAAAGATACAAATTAAATTTTCAAATATTGTTTGCTATTACAAAGCCATGGGAAGTTCATCGAAGGCACTATGCATATTTTACAAAAAACTCTGGGGCTGTTGGGGCTGAGACCCCACTTGTATACGTCAATCTTCAGCCAGGAGTTTTGATTCCAGTTTTGAATAATGCAACTACACAGTAGAAATCCCTTGGACTTTAGTGAACACTCCTGATCCGTTGACTTGATATAACTGTGTGATGATATTGTAATATCTTTAAAACAGGTATTCTAAATAAACATGCCAAGTTTTGATTGTTTACTTATTGTTAATGAATACGTCACCGAAATCATAGCTGATCCCACAAATGTCCATGCCCATTACCTTCTGATAGGGGAACGATAAGACACAGATTTCCTCGTGATACAAATAAAAATAGTGTGAGATTAAATCGTCGTTAACATCGTGAGTCTTACAGATTGGGGTGCTGACCATTGCATTCTCTGAAATATGATGAAAATATTTAAGTGCCTTGGAGCATTCTCGAAGACTTATATTTAGCATGCACCGACTAATGAGTTTGAAAAGGCACTTCTACATTTAATAATAATGATTACTTCCACTATGGGAGTGAAATCGGAAATCTTTCCTTTTGACCATGGCAAAAGCATGTATGCCTCCCCATTGCGACTCTTGCCTCATAGATTGGCAATTGCAGGTTCAGTGAACAACGGTAGACAGCTCTGCGGCCGCTCTGGCTGTGCAATGACTAGTTCGCTTTCATAACAAAGTTCCACTTCAATTGATATACTTTGCCCATAGATAGGACGCCTCACGCATGAGGGAGAAAATGTGTTATTAATGAGTGTACGAACATTTACGAAATCAGCATGGATAGCAGATGTTTTAATATCAAGTCAAG
>JAUOZQ010001596.1:0-10546 GCA_030710315.1 Anomotaenia brevis
GGGAATCCTCATGTAGGATAAATCCCCTACTACTCGTCTTGAAGAAAACTTCAGCTTAGTTTCACACTAGATAAACATTCAAACTGGACACAACCTGCCTCAGAGCTAATAAGGGTACGAAATCACTGTACATGAAAGTTTTCTAGCAGTGTATCAACATGTTTTAAAGGATTGCAATGTGCAAGCAGACCTGACTCTTACGAATCTCAGTTGCATAATCTTTGCAATTCTTCTTTTTATAATAAACGTTTTCAGTTATTTGATGAATCAAAGTAGGTAATTTAAACCTCTTGATCAGTACAGCATATTTAATAGTATTTCATTTCAGCGAATGTGAATGTTATGGAGATAGCTGAGATTCTCCTTGGATTCGTGGTCGTGCCTCTCCGCACCCGTCCGAAGTCGAGATCTGCCAGAATCCGGTCTACTCTGAATTTGTTCGCCTGACTTGCTCGACTGAAGTGCGAAATCCGTGGCCGGTAAAGTTGGGTTCAAGAATAGGTGATAATTTTGTGCAACACAGAAGTGAAGTGACAGCAGGTCAATTTCAATAGGCGTTCTAATTAGCGCTTCTCATAACATTTTATGCCCATGATTTGTACTTTGTTTCGTATGGATCCATTTGAGGTAAGATGTTATGCATTCTAATGCTTAAACTAAACAAAAGGTAAACATTTTCAATTGGCTTTTATTAAATTTTTGTCAATTTGTCATTCTTAAATCGAAGGAATGCTCAGTATCCATATCAATCCTTGAATTAACATGAAGCCTAGTAAATTTATTCAAAATGAGTTTTTGTTTTTTGGCCAGCTTCGTGCAGCTTTTTTGAGCTGTGCGTCCAACTACTTCAAAACTCAGCATTCCTATCGCCCTGTCCATTAAATTACCGACAAGTAATGCGCCAATGTTAAATCGTCTTCTTCGTTCACACTCAAATTTCCTACATGCCAGGTCGGAGGTTTGACTGCCATTTCACCTCCATTCCACTCCATTCCTGTGACAACAATGCCTAAACTGCGGAAAAACATAATTGGCCTGTTGAAGTTTTGAGGATGCAACATGAGTGGTGATAGTGAGGGGTGGTTTATAATTGCTTGAGTACAACTATGATTGGCCGGACACATTTGTGGCAATCGGTTTGTCGGCTAACAGGGAATTCTCCAGTCTTTGATCGAGACTGTGATTGATCGGTATTCTCAACAGGAAGTGCAGTTAGACTGAGGACAAAAAAAGTGTTATAATCGATTTTGGTACTATCTGCCACAGACACATATAACACTATTTAATAATAATAATAATAACAGTAATATTACTAATGATAATAATAATGCTTCATAATTTTTGAATTACTACAATGACAGCCTTTCAAAATTTCATTTTTTTATTCAACAAACACAATTACTAACAAATAGATCGATAAGGTTTTCATAACTTGTCAGTGACTTTTCGGGGAATCCTCCGTTTTTCATTCAGAACGTGCACTTTAATTGTATTCAATGCCTCAAAATGCAATTATTAATATGGTTCTGCAATTTCATTAGCCATTTCTAAGAGGGAAATATCACTTGATGAACTGTTTTAAGGATTAAATAAAATAAAATCGATAGGCGATGCAGCTGATTTTGCGACACAAGTAATCTAAGGCAAATTAGCTGCTTTTGACCCCGCATGATTGAATCATTCTTTAACGATCCACCTTTATTACTCATACTCATTGAGATACTGGTATCTTTGTGAATGTTGATTAGACTATAAATACACTTAAGTTCATGCTTCCTATGACACTGGGATGCGATGGAAAAAAATATTAAGGAGAAGAGAAAATGAGCGGCGAGATAGCATTTTATTAAACCACTGATTGGTGATTACCCTAACCACTTTGATTCATGCAGACAAATGAGAGCCTGCGCAGAGGTCACCTACTCACTCTGCTGCCATCTGGGGTTAGGGATGCCTCAGAATATGGGGTTAAAGCTGAAAGAATGCGGAATAACGGATGCGAGGTGCCCCCAAAATTGGTATCACCGGATCTGCGTCACAAGAGCCGTGTTCAACCGTTTTCTGGTATGAAAAAGAGATTGACACAACTACAAGGTCCAATATAGGTGGTCTGATAAAGCAAGAATGGGCTTAGATTAAGCATCCATTTAAAATATAACATTCAATTGCATCATGCTATTAAAAAACAATTTAACGCTCATTGAATCTTAATCATACCACAAGAGATAAAGTGAAAAAAAATCGAAGAAGCATTATTTTATTTAATGAACTATTTCAAAAGCGAGTTACTGCGATGCATTTATTCGCGTAGAAATTGTAAGAATAACTTTACACGAAATAGTACCATGACTTCGGTTCGAAATTCTTTAATCGAGTCGCTCTAAGGGTTTATGGCATTCTCTGCGCTTGCGTACAGACCGATAAAAGAAGAATCGAAAAAATCAATAAACCATAAACTATGCATTCGAGCGTTAGAAAAGTCAAACAAGTAGCTTCTGGTTAGAGCGAAAGCTCTTCCATGGTTCTTAGAAAACATGCTATTTGATTGGATATTCAATAAGATAATCAAAACGTGGTTTTTTGACTGGTAAAAGAATGCCCACCGTTTTGGTAATATTGGTGGATTGAAGAAGCTCTGAATCAATTACAAAATTGAGCTTTCAAGTAAAAGAAGGTTCCTCAATCTTGAGGCACTGGAATTAACCTGAAATGCGTCCCAGCTTATTGCTCTCATAGACAACGAACGAAAACAAACATTCTAGCAATGTTCTGCCAAATATATAAGCTCAGCGTTCAAAGATAGCCGCAGTAGATCAAACAATACTCCAAATTAACCCAAAAATCTAGTTATCACTTTGAAAAAAATTGGTAAACTTTCCGGTCACCGATGTATTCAACAAATACTTCCTGTAAAAAAATCTTTCATATCTAAAACATGGTTGTCAGATATGAACTCGAAGTAAGATAAGAAAGCCACTGATATGGATGCGAAAGCTTGCCGTTTAACTAGCTGTAGAAGACGCAAACAGTAGGCATTAACCGATGGAGCTTCACGGCTGTAGATATAATAATAGACAGATTTGGCTACAGTTGGAGACTGGCTCTGACATCTGCATAATTTCCATACAACTCTGATGACCAAAAATAATTATCGACCCACCCAGTTCTTGAATTGCGCCATATTATGCTGTTACAATCACTAAAATGTGCAAAATATCCTTGTCAGTTTACTCCTGATTCACTAATTCAATATATTTACTTACATTGAGGGAAGGACCGATACCTACATGATTCATTCAACCACTGCTCATCTTAACGAGCGCAGTTTCGATCGAGGTGAATGAACGAATGAACTATGAATGAAAGTGAAACACTCCAGAGCCTTGGGAGTAAGCCCGATATTTATGAAATGAACTGCGGATATTACTGAACTCGAACGGGAAGAGCACCCATGGCAGCACAATGGTGCATCTTCTTTATTTACACCTCACTCCAATGTATAAAAGTTTACTGCCGCTCTTTGAAAGCTTAAGTGGCCCGAAATTTTTATACGCCTATAAAGTTTTATTATATATTTAAAAAAAGTGGTGGATAAATGTATCAAACCGCAAGTAAAATCGATTAAAACACTAAATACGACAAATTTGAATAATTGCAAAGAAGGCTATATAATAAATCAGGAAGTACGTAGATAGTGCAGGATGAATTTAATAATTTTTGGAAAAATGCTCAGACGACGAGTGGTGGCAATGCCGCGACATGAAGAAGGCGCATATATGGCGGTTCCGACCGGACCTCCAGAAGGATGTCACAGCCTCTCGCGACTTGCAGATGTCCATTGACGATCGAGCAGTAGCCATTGCAAAGGTGTAAGTGCGCTTCCTTATTTCGGATGGTGACGGTGACGGTGATGGTGGTGATGATGGTGAAGACGACGACCATTATTGTTGGCTTGCAATTGTAGCGACTACCTCCAGCTGATGTATTGGTACTTTGGGCCGTTGCAAAATTCAAGCGGAATTAATTATTTTGGTCGTGTGTCAAAAATACCCTTGCACGACATGGCACTGGTTTCAAGACTGTTGGACTTGATCCTTCGTATCAATAGTGGATTGCGTTGCGTTTTGATTCAGTTGAAGTAATTTGCGCGTTAGTCGATATCTGTCAAATCTGGGAAGGCCTAAATGATAGCCTTTCTGGCTGGAAACAGGGAGGATATCACCTTGTTGCGTCGCCATTACTACGTGTTATATTGTACTTTACACAGGATCCAAGGGCTACTTGTGTGTTTTAATGGTCAAACATTGCTTTAAAAGATCAATAAATTACCACTTGCTTAATTGAAACCCTGCTAACCTGGAGTTAATCGGTAATTATTATAGCATATATAGTTTTCAGTTCAAGGTAGGGAGCTTATAGTCTTGCGAAGCGGCTAAGAACATTCACTCCCATTTTAAGTGGAGGAATGTGTAAGTGAAAGAACCTGGAGAATATTGTTTAAAAAATAAGTTATGGGGTTATGAGAGTCATTTAAATATGGTATTGTGCAAGCCACTTATAGGGTGCGTCAAAAATAAGGCTGAATTGTTCTAAAGGTAATATTTGTATACTAACTTATGTAAAAAGCTAAATGAGGAATTCCAATGCAGTAGAAAAGAATGGCTTGTGTGAGATAAAAACCATCAGATTTGGTGAAACATTATGCAACTGTACACGAAATACTTAACCGGAATATCTGGCTTTTCTTTCGGCTTTAATATTGCCCATATTTACCATTGGAATGTAGGAGCTAAAGTGCAATGTTGATTCTCCTTAATATATTAAAATATTTAAAAAAGTATTCCAAGCATCACTAGTTCTAGCAGAGGAGGATAAAAGCGAGAGGGATCCAGTCGAAGTTTACTGTGTTTGACGCACTACTCATCATAATCGCATAAAAAACGTGCAATGTAGAACGAGGGTGCGGGCAATGCCTTGCTACTGGTAACTGAGCAGTCGGTTTCGGGGGTAACTGTCTAATGTCGTGAGGAGCAAGCTTTTACTACTATTGATCCTAAGAGTGCCCTCATGCACTCATTAATCCAGTTTTAGCTCCACCAAACTTCTTTCTTTTTTCAAAGCTCAAGGAAACCATATCAGTTATCGAGGGCATAGAGGAAGCGAACCATTGACACTTCTAAGCTTCTAAATATGTTCTTTTACGATCCTTTAAAGATTATGGAACCATGACCTCAATTCAAACTACATGGAAAAAATGCACAAATACCCAAGCGGGTTTTTGAAGCGTTAGTCGTATCCACTCAGCTATGGAAACGGATGACGCATTTCGATCGGATCACTTTGCTATCGTCGTCTCGGCAACGACAGTCAACGAACAGTCAAAATCATCACCAGCTGTCTTTTCAGCCCTACCAGCTCTCAAATTAAACGACATCTTACCTACAGTCTGACGGCACGTCATCCAGTCTGGCAGAGCATTTGCTGTATAAACATTTAAGCAGTTCTTAAATCTGCGATTACGCCACGTCACACTCATTGATGGCCTCATGCGAGGTGGCTTAATACAGGAGTCTTGGAGACCAGCAAATCTAACGCAGGATAACACTGCGAGTTGTGAAGGATCATCTTCGACAATTTCTCCTTAAACTCGACTAGAGCGTACTCTAGCTATCTATAACTAATTGGTACTTCCACATCATGTCGCTTCATTTACCCCTGGTATCAAATTGGTCCAGCAAACCAGAGAGATTTTTAAACCCATGTCTAACTATTTCACTACATGTGTTTAGTCGTGTGATCATTTAGGCTTCGTTTACTTATTCAGCTGGAACTCCAGGTACTTTCCTTAAGCCATCCTAATTCGGTTTCTAGCAGCTTAATTTGATTTTTCGTAGCACTCGAAATTCTGCCTAGTAGGATCCCTCAGACATGCTTTCCAAAGGTGTATTCTATGAGCAATCGGAGGTGCCAAGGAACACCTTGACATCTCAAACCATGGCTTCTAAGATAGCCTCGGCACTTTCTGCCGAACACCCTCAGCCTCACAACCAAGGGATTCGACTATGTCTTCAATCTAAAGGGTGTTTTGAATGACACTGCTCGTTAAGATATTAAAAGACGGGAATCGTTCTTGTGTTGAACTTCAGTTTGGATAATGATTTCGAAGCTCTTAACCTATTCATGTCATCCTCTCTGTGGATGTAGTGGTTCATTAATTTTGTTCCTACAATGAAATCACCAAAATAGCGATTTTGTTCGCGTTTTATAATCTGTTTAGTATGTTTTTAGCTAAAATTCGGTGACATATAGTTTTCACAAAAGAAGGTCTGAAATTTTGCGATAGTTTGTAAAATGTTCATCAATATATGAAGTAGATATGCCTTTTTATTTTCATTATTTTATGATGATAATTTTTTTCCAAAAGCTCTAAAAATTCTTGAAATCAAGCAAGGAAACTTATGTTCTGTCTAGAGTGAGTTTAATGTACAAGATGCATATAAGTGATGAAGTTTTTTCTCAGTTTGAACGAAGTTAATGACGCCTAATCTGTCCATTTCATTTCAACTGACAGATATCACAGTTCCGTTTGACGAAAATCTCAATAAATCGGGGGCCTGGTGAGAGAAGCCACGAAAGTCTCTGGATCATGCAACACTGGGGGTGGACTAATTTGAACAAAGGGCCAATGTTGACTTTTGCTACCGGTAAAAATCTCAAGTGTAAACAAATTGCAATCTGCCGTAGTACTCCCAGGAGTTAACATATCGTTTCGTTACTTGATTTCAGTGTCATGCAAACAACTAAAAAGAAATCATTAGCACTCATGAGAGGTGCCAACAAGTTACAGATAAAATGCAATTGAGTTGCTCATTAAAATGGTTAAGGATTTAATGTTCTTATTCCGATAGCTAAACTGAAATGCACTGCTTTCATTAATTTGAATTGCTTCAATTCGTCTTTTTTCGATTTCACTGAGAGAAAATAATAATGCATGCCATGATTTCTGAAGATTGATGCAAAATATCTTCGAAAGTTAAAGCAGCATTGCACACTATTGAAATTTATGCATTTCTGATATCGCATCACGTTAAAAACACCTCCGAAATAATAGATCAAAATAGGATTTTGTAAAGGGAGAGAAAAAAGTGTTTGAAACAATCTGTTAGGGAAAATGGATAAAGAGAATAAAACATAAGTAGTTGCAACTGTTATTGCAATGTTGGTCCATGCGAGTGATGAAGTTTCATCCCACATTTTGATGGAAGTTAACGACATCTTATCTGCTATCAGTGCACTTCAATTTTGTTAAAAGTGGAACTCGTCATATTTTCCTTTGACAAAAATCGCAATAATTCGTGAAGACTAGTGTTAGAAGCCACAGCAGTCATCGGGACTTGACTCATAACACGGGACGATCTAGCGAGCAAATTCAAATATTTGCAAGAATATGGGTGGACTAAGGTTAAACAATCAGAGGAAAGAGCGTGATGATTCATGATTTTCAAAACTCTCAAATATGTGTAGACAAGAAATCTTTAAGTATCTATGGGTCATTGTTGACTTTCCACAGCGGTAACAATCTCTAGTGTATATTAGTTAAAATCTGCCACAATAGATTTAATTGCATAATTTACAGCAAAATCGAAGAATTACAGGAAAATTTTGGTGAAAATATAATTTTAATTAAACTTAATCTACACACGACAGCTTATTTTTCTTCTATTTTATAGATACTAAAAATGTGATATACACAGATCATTATTTGTTAGCTATTAAAGCTTTTATAGAAGCTACTTATTCATAAATGACAATTATTAAGGCCAGTTTTCTTGCAAGGGCGACCCTGGGAATTGAATGATTTTATCAATACTTTTATTGCCAATGGCAAATCTTTAATTGTTAATATACATTATAATTTGGTACCATTCAAACAGTTCCTTCTGGTGAGTAGAAGTGTATAAATTATATTATTAAGTGCTTTACTAAGATCTTAACTAGCTTCCAAAAATCATTGAGGGGAATGCAAAACAGAAGTCGAATCTGCTTATCTATTTTAAAATCCCTTCATGCGTGGAGGTTTCACTGTGCTCGTTCAGGGTACTCTTAATATCGGCGAACCATGAAAGAGAACTGGGAGTGGATGGATGAGATGCTAAAGGAAGGTGGCTTTTGGATCGATTTTGACAGAAATGCGCCGGAACTTGTACCACTGCCTCTTCGTCGTCGCGCTGGTGGCACTGGTGCTGCTGATGGTGCTGAAGGAAGTAATGAACGGCGAAGCCAGAAAAGCAGGATTCGTTTGCCGAAGTGCTACTGGCGATGCAGAGTGGGGAAATGAGTGAGTGAATCGCGTAGTGTGGGTAGTGGGGTATTCGGTTATCAGTTTAATGACTGCTTGAAGTCCGCGCCAAATGACTTTCTCAGCAGCAACAAATGTACACGTAGTTTTTAGGATCAAGAAAGACTAATTGAAATAGGCTATACGGTTATTAATGTTATGTTTCTGAACAAATTTAGCTATGGTAGGAAACAAATTTGAGTTCACCAAACAGTAGTCTGCTTACTTATATATAGATTAGCTTATATATAAATATATTACTTTATATATAGATTAGATTATGTATATATAGAGATTTGGTAGATGCCCAGCAGTACATTATGCTAAATTAATCGTGTTTCTTAAAGATACGGGGAAGTTGAAAATAATACCAAAATTGCATTAGTGAGGGCCATGCCTGTTGACCTTGCCTAATAACGTCAAGATGGATATTATAGAGGCATCTTAAATCTTTCGTTAAAAAAAGCTAGTTGGGCTTCCAGGGGTAATGTCGGAAATAAATTGAGGCATTTGTTATTAAGAAACCACATGTACGAATTCCACCTTTACTGAGACCGCCATTATCACCACCACGGAAACATCCAGTTGCAACAATCAGACTAAGCTAAATTTCCTATCTCATGCAATTATGGTTTCATTGCTGCAGAATCATCCGTTTCTCTTTTTTAAATCTAATTTGGGAAAAATTACGGCTAAATCAAAGGCAATCCCTCGCACTTTAATGAAGGAAAGCTGCTTGAGTATAGGGTAACTATGCAGTTCTGTAAGCTGTAAAGCTGATTTTGCCAGATGATATAAAATACAACCTGTATTCATCAAAATTTTGCATTTCAATAATTAATCAGTGCATTAATTGAGTCAAATAAAACAAATTGTTTATAAACATAAGTTGCAAAAACGATACAGGAATGAAGTACTCTATATTTATTAGTAGGTGAGCTCATGTCGAGCAGTTTTCATGACCAGCAAGGATGACTCAGGATGAAGAGCGAGAACTGTTTGAATTGGAACATCTCAACTCTTTAGGGGTTTTCACTGTAAAAGAGGTTGAAAAAATGTCATGATATCTTTTTATGATAACCGAAAAATAGAATTTAAATTAGCCGTTTTTACTCTCATGAAGCAAATGAGTCATCTTTTGGAAAAGTAAGTAATTATTGATAGACTTATTGTATGCCTTCTTATTATACTCAGTTTTAACAGAAATTCCAATAATTGGAAATTAATAATTTTCTCAATCGTTGCTTTTGAAAATATTTAATAATTAATTTTCATTAGATCGAAAGTCACATTATTGCATTAATATGGAATTCTGATGCATGGGAGTGAATACGAAATCGACAATGGAATGGAAATCGCAAGCAAATGTGCAAATTTACAGATGAATATACAATGTATTAATGAAAGTCAATGAAAAGAAATGAAAACATAATAAGGATTTACAATTGCAGTTATTACAAAAAAAATAGCTAAGAGCCCTAAAGAAGTAGGGGTCACCGACGGATTGCTGAGGTTTGATGTAGTTGGACGCAGAGTTCAAAAACAGTGGCACAAATGTAGGGACAAAGCGAAAACTCATTTAGAATTAATTCACTAGGCTTCCTGATAAGTTAAGCATTGATATTGCGCTTTCCTTCCATTGGTTAATGACAAATTGACAATTTAATAGTCAATTGAAAATGTCTGCTTTTTGATTAGTTTTAGCATCAAAATGCATTAAGCATTTTGGAACTCCGACGCTGTTTTAGCAGGTTGGAGAGTCTTCTGAGCATGCTGGAAGGACTTTTACCAGTCCGATTGGCTTTTTCAGGGTAGTGTCTTCGAGAGAAGATTTTTATGCTCATACTCATGGGGTGTTGGTAGTATCAGACGCGTGTGTTTAGGGATGTAAGTCAAGTGACCACTTCCACACATACCGATATTCCTTTCAATTTCTTTACAATTTGAAATTGTTAAAGGATGGATTTAGCAACAAAGTATCCTAAATGGTTACATACAAAAGAACTTATCAATTATGGGAATACAGTCTTATTAGCAACGCCAATGCTACTATTGGGAATAGACCTGCTAGTGACTAATTTTGCTTTGCGTAAAATTATCAGATATTCTTGAACCATAGTTTAACAGCCACGTTAATCAATGGAAACGCTTTTCGGGAAGTGAAACTACTAGGCTACCAGGATAGGCTCATTGCGCCTTTATGGCATA
>JAUOZQ010001597.1:0-10538 GCA_030710315.1 Anomotaenia brevis
TAATCTTAACAAATTAATAAGGTAAAAGGGGCCAAAAACTATTTAAAAAATCAAAATCATATAATTATATCTTTTATACCATTTTTAAATCAAGTTGTAAAATTTTAACTTTAGTGCAGCATTTTACTTCAATAAATAAGCATTTTTACATAATTAATTTCATATTTACCTTCTTGGCTTATAAATCCTAGGTGTCTCAGATTGTCTTGAAATCAAAACTTTAGATAAATCGTTAAAAAAATTCTAATAGTAGTTCTGATAGAATTATTGTCAATATATTTAACTTTTCCTTAAATATAACAGAATTTTTTTATTTAATAATACTTTTAAGTATTTACCATTCAATAGTTCTTTTATTTTAATATCCAGTTTATTATTTTAAATATTTTGGATGAGGTGTTCATAATTTTGTTTAATAATTATCTTCATAGGAAAGAGTTGAACAAAGGTTTCAACCAATTGTCATCACAGTTCTTTTAAATTTAGAGGCCACTGCTTCACCGATATCATGTTCAGTTTTGGAGTAATGTTGTTTTCCAAATAAAAGATGTTGTAAAACCGTGTTTCCAAAAATATCTATTGTTTTGCTTTCATCAATTTAAATCCTGGTAATCAAATGCAAGGTATTCGAATAGACACAAAAAATGCTAGGCTCTTGTTAACTTTTCAAAAATGAGGTGGCTGGCTGGTTGCCCACCAAATAGTTCTTATGAACAAGTAGATACAATTTTTTTCACTGGAAATGAAAGAACACTGAAATATGTGCATTTGTTATTTAATTATTTGAATCAGAAGTAATTGTTTGACCATAATGTTGAGTGTGGAATCATTTTGAGTAGAAATAGTTTATATTTGTTTTTGTTATGGTTTTCACAAAATTGCAGATTTACATATTGCACGTTAAACAGTAAGGTCAGATTCAAACAATTTTGCCAAGGTAATCATGCGTTAACACTGATAGAACAATTTAGTTAGTTGAAGGAAGCGAATGCAGATAGCTGGCTGATAATAAAATCCTATAAATGGTACATTAAGACTGAAACGTGTATGTATTTATTTAAATTAACCAGTTCGTAGGTATTACATACTTATATTCATTTTGTTTATTTTGTTAGAAAAGTGCACGATTTGTTAAGACTACGCCAAAAGCAAAAATACGACTGTTTTACTTTGTAAATGGCATTCCTCATAAATCTTCCTAACAATCGATCGTCATTATCACGTTTATGAAAAATTTTGCTTTGTGGCAGTCAGAAGAAAAATTTGATGTATTATACTTTTGAATTAAGATGAATTTAAATAGTTTTCCAAAATAAAGAGTTTGCCGAAACATTCTCTCGAAGCTGACATAATTAACGGTCATTTAACAGGGTTAAAAATCTACTAAATATTTCATGAATATACTATTTTTTAACAATACTACACTATTTAATAATATTGTTAAGGATAAATAATCTATCCATCGTTGAAACAATTATCAATGGCATTTTAAGGCAGAAAAAGTAGTTTTTCCAAAATTTATGCAATTTCGAATTTAAGGTTATCATATAAATTTTTTTACCAGTGTCAATGTTGATATTTAAAAGATGAATAAACCTTTGAAGAAGAACACAATATTTCTATAATAGAATATAAATTCGCAGTTTAAAATGGCACTTTTAAAGGGTTTGCACTATGACATGAACCACAAACCTGCAGAATACTTGAACTTAATAGACTCTCTTTTGCTAGCACAGTTGCCTAAGTCGACAATATTGCTGAAAATGGGCATTATTTGAAATCTACGCTTTAGCAAAACATCCAGACCTAGCTTAGTTGCAATTGTCTTACCAAATTCTACATTCCATATTTAAATTCAAAATGGCCTGATAGAGCCGTTAACTTTTTGGCAAGAAAATTCTTTTTATTTATCTATTTAAGCAAATCGTAATGGTGTTTTGTGTACAAAGGCTATCGGTATACTGTTTTCGTCCTGAATAAGACATTTTTAATCTTTGATAAGTTTAAATCTTGAGCCTACTTATTTTCTTTTTTTTCTGGTCAAAAGCGATATGGAAATAAATCGATATTAACAAATTCCACGGTAATTTACAGTAATGATCAAGAGAGCGATAAAAATTAAAAGGTGCATAAGTTTGAACATTTTTCGGTATTCCACAATTCTATTTTAACAGCAATCATTAAACAAACATGACTTAGAAATGCATTTTCAATACTTCTAATTGGCGACTGACATACTAATGTGCAAATAAAAATATCCTTCGAGTGCAATTAAAAAATATATTTTTAAACAAAATACAACGGCCTAAGTATTACTTTTGGCAAGTGATTTGCATAAAGCATCCGAAGTTTAACAACATTACCAATTGTCGCCAACAAGCGTTTACCAATTAATGACAGTTAATCAACAAATTATTGAATAATACATCATTTGATTGCTCAATAAAAAAATCTTTTAATTATCTTTGATACTGAGAAAATATATTTCTATACAATGACCAGGAAATGCTAAAAATGTCACTGCCATCATTGTCATCGGAGTACCATTTTAGCATTATTTAATAACTTTATAGATAACGCTTAAACAAAATAGACATTAAGGTTTGTATTTGTGTTTATTTATTCAAAATGTTATTTGAAATAGCTGAATTCGGCATTTGTAATAGCCTATGGATTGAAATTGATATGCTTTTATAAAAGCTCTCTATTGAATACTAAAACTTTTAGACGATTGCAATTTGAGCCTTCTTTAACCCATAAAGACATGAGAAATTTTTAAATTTCAAATTCATTGTCTTTCCTTGATATTTATACTTACGTTTTTGGGAAGCAAATCGATTTACATTCAATTTAACAAGTTTTCTAACTAAACTAACATGTCCCAATGGTAAATTTAATCAAAAACACGACATTTATTTAGAAAATATAAAGCTTTTATTCTAGACGAAAGCAAAATCCCGAAAACTCTTGTTCACTAAACCTTCATTTTTATTTGTACGTAAATGCATTATCTAGCCCAAAGTTAACCACTCCATTAATGGAAAATTAAGTCGGTGTTTATTAATTTGTGAACAATGCAAACATACTTAAGAATTAAAATATGGTCTTTTCTCATTTTTATTCTCCAAAACAAGACAAATAACTGATGGATTTAGTGGGTTATGCTTCGCAATAGGCTACAAGTTTTATCGCTTACACGTAGATAGTATATCTATTTAACGATTTTAAAAGCAAAAGAATGTAGTTTTTTAGATTTACCGATAAACAACCAAATTTTTAGCGAAACCAAACAGTTTTTTTCAAAAAATAGACTGGTTTTTTAAATAAATGCTTGAGATAATTTATTTTATTTGGTTTTTAGAAAAAAGCGAAATTATCATAGAAAATACACAAGTGGTCAGTTTCAATTTACTTTAACGAAGCATGCATTTCTTGAAAAACTGTACGATTAACATTTCTCTGGTTTTGAAATTTAAAAAATATATAAAATCTAATGAATTTTAATAAATTTTAAGGTTAGCCTTGAGAGACCGGACTAATTTCTTTAGAATTCCATCGGTTGGGCTCATTTTAAAGGGGTTATTAATGTCTACTTTCAATTGTTTTCGACAAATATATCATTCAAATGTGCATGGTAATGATATGTCTTGGCATACGTCTTTAAACAAAACGTATTTTCCATAAAATTCTCAGTCGAAATCGAACGAAAAGGACTGTTCTGTTTTAGGGTATGCTATATGAATAGCTCTTTTTTTCAATGCTGCATCAAATAAAATCACAAATTTAATTATATCATTACACACAAATTTACTTTTAAATAAGAAATTTTTGTTTAACGTTTACTGATAAGCAATATATATAAACAGCGTAAAGCCCACAGCTCTTTTCCCAAGGATCGCATGTATTACCTAGACAAACTCTCAAGATGCACTTTCTGGCAACAGGCCTTAAAAAGCGAATGGGGAAGTCTCAGGAGGCGCTACAGGCAATTCGATTTGACCTCCTCCTCTCACCCCGCTGATTGCCATCAAGGTTTTTGCGAAATTCGCAGATTATTCTGTGACCACTTCTTTATTGAATAATAGCCATTGAAACCTGTACTTTTAACTTTTAATGCATAATCAGATATGAAAAACCATGGGGAAAAAGGCTGAAAAGGTTTAATAGCATTTTTGTTAACAAGCGAAATGGTTGTAACGTCTTAATGGAATTATAAGATTATCCTCTAATTCCTGTCAAAATTATGACTTGATAAAACATGTGACGATATATTAGACTTAATTAAAGATTCACAATCAAGAATGGGGAGAAGAGTTGGAAGACGTGAACTCAAGATTGGATTTAATTATTTTCGGACAGTTGATGAAAGAGCCTCGAAACTTTTTTCGAACTATTAATGATAAAGATAAGCAATCGTCTGGCTTTAGCAAAGATTAAAGATTCTTTAATTGATTAAACAGACTAAGCTTATTAAAGGGCTCAGCTTCAAGAGGCTAATCACCATGAAGCTCAACTGGGCTTTAAGTTTGATTTACTTATATATTCCCTAATTCTAAATTTCTCAAAACATCTTTATCAAGATTTTTATTTGCGCATTCTTCTCCGCAATCTGAGTGAACCCTTCTGGCAGCTTTATCGCCTTCGCCCGCCTATGTAAGACAATTTTTAGGGACGTAGCTACCCATTGGTGGTAGTGGTGGTGCAGTGTGAATAATGTTAGTTTTGGTGGTGGTAGCGTAATGGGTGTTAGTAGTGGAGGTGATGCAATGCTAGCAGTGGTGGTAATAGTATTTGAGTAGTGGTGATTGTGGTGGTGGCTTGAATGATATTTATTTCGTTGATATATGTTGCAACTCAAAGCGATGGTGTCATTTTAAGCTTAACAGAAACATAATAGATTTTTCTTGAACCATGTAGAACTCGGATATTTCACTTCAAATAATATTGCAACAGTAGATGTACTAATTTGATCATTCAGTTTTGCTTGAATTCCCAGTCTCTTTTAATTTATTGCTTCAGGAGCATCAAATAAAGTGCATACGAAAAGCAATAAAAAGTATTGTCATGAATCTTTTGAATTAGCATTTAAAAGTTTGATCTGAGTGACCTAGGGTGCAAAATATTGTGCCATGATGGACCATTCCTAACATGAAAATGTATACGATAACCATCTTATATTACTGAAAACTCGACAAATTTTAAAATTCGCACGTTGAATCATAATAAATTGTATTAGTCTTTTCGTTTTCAGGATATTCTATTTCTCATTTCTCTGCAATAATGTGAAACACTGGTCGCACTGCCTTGTCAACACAAAATGGGAAATCTCGCACCGAACATTCTTTGAACATTAACAAGCCTTAATGTAGCCTGTGTATGTTTTCAATTTAAGCAAATGAAGCATTAATGGCACTGACGGATAAACCATTCGAAATTTAAATAACGCCTGTTATAATTCATTTAAATTCTAGAAGAGGCGATTACTTGAAAAAATCTCATAAAATAGTGTGTTAAATTTGTAACTTACTTGAACAGTGCATTTCCCTGAATTTATCGCACATCAATGAAATATAGGAATGCAATGCAAGATTGTAATTATGCAAAATTACTCAACAAAATAGTTTAAAAATCCCTTAATCGTGTTTCTAGCACTAGTGAAAAACAGTCAATTCCAGTTTCATTAGTGTCAGTAGAAAACATACACAAAATCACATGATTATCAAGAGTACAGCCCCAAAGATTTGTTTTTGGTTACAAATTAGTCATTCGAGGCAATAACGCGCATTTTTCACCCAAACAACCTTCCAGGGAGAATTGATAATACCCACCATTTGGTGAATTTCACGAAAGCAAAATATGTGGATTCTTGTGTTTACATGAAAGTTATCGATTAAAACATCCAAAATCGCTCTAGGTTTGAACGATTTAATGAATAAATAGGGCATTCTCTTCTCTATTTACTTCTTATATTCTTCATAGTAAAAACTATTCATCAATAAAATTCAACTTTTGCAACTATAATACAGCTTTCATTATTTAAATGGCAAAATTATAGGTTTAATAAAATTTGAATACGATTTAAGAATCATTTTCATTATTTGTTCCAAAATATCATAAAACTCCTATGTAAATAAACAGGAACCCAAAAGTATGCATTTTCAGACGGATTCCTTTCAGATATCCAACTTTCGTTGAATTATGAATTTCAATAAGTAATTAAATAACCTTTAGAAGTATAAGAAAATGCAATTTGTGGGTTTTGCATCAGCTAATTAATCCAATTGTTGAGATTCAGGTATTCTACAATTGATGAAAAATGGAGGCGTAATGCGAGATGAAGAGTTAATTATTCTAAAAACCAATCAAACAATAAAGGAAACCAAAGTTTCTTTCGCCTTTCCATTCGTTCCAAACGGTTCTGATTAATCTGTCTCGAGCACTTTTGACAAGCTCTTAAGTGCTTCCATAAAAGTACGACCAATTCCAATTTCTCAGATGGTTTAAACTATCTGATATACCTTAACGTGGTATTTAAAATACATTTAAAATGTATTTAGAAAATTAAAACTATGTTTACTATTACAGAGGCACTATGCAAAATTTACAACTTTGGAGCGTTTGGGACTGACACTCCCTTTGTAAACGTCAAACTTCTCGGAAGTAACGAGTGAAAACTTTGTCAAGTCAGGTGAGTTTCAGTTACAAACCATCAACCCGAGGACCGCCTCTTAAATACCCGTAGATGCAACAATAGATTAAATTAACACAATTTTAACTGGCATTATGCTAGTAAGGTTTTGGCTTTTTGCACGAAAACTGTGGTGAGCCTTCATAGCCTGCATGTTTTTTCTTATCGAAATGTAATATCATGTTGCCAGGTCAAGGTCATTTCTAATAAACGGCAATAATGGCATCCAGTCGTACTTTCCCAACTCTCCCACTAAAGCCATTGCTTTTACGTCCTCTTAAAAATATGCTAGCCTTGAAAGTTGAAGCTTTCATAAAAGGCGAAAGCCTTTTCCGTTGCTCACCCACCCATTCATGCATTTAGTCAACTTTAACCAGTAACGGTCGCTGAATGAATGACCGGGGAGATTAAGGAGCCTGCAGCTAAAAATAATCAATAAATGATAATGATGAGATGTAAGTGCATCAACGATGGATGATGAAAAACCATCTTCAAATTCGATGAACCTAACCTGGTTCAATTATTTAGTGCATTTTAAAAGCAGGTACCTTTATGATACAACATCTGTCTTGAAAAAGTAAATGCTATCTTGAGTTGAAAAGGAGTATTGATAAAATACACGATGGTGCGCCACCTCTACGCTACCGCATTTCCAAAATGGTATGATGGAATGCCACATCAGATTACGCAAAATATTCTTGTATTTTTGTTGAATGAATGGAAGCTTTGATATAATACCCATCAACTGAAGCAAATACTTGTTACCTGAGAGTTAGATTCATGATTTCGTTCTTTCAAATTTAGCATAAGCCAAAGCTTAACAACGGGAATTGCTCACTGTACGTTTCTAGTAAAATGACTCTACAAAGTCATATCTTTAACACATACGGACACCTCTTTGTGATCTGATGACTAATGAACTGGGTCCTCTGCGAAGTGCACCGTCTCATTACGACGAAATAATTGCAAATATGAGTACTTTTTAGTATGCTGGTTATTGGAAAGGCAGTCAAGTTACAAAGGAGCATAAGCATGAACAGATGGCTATATTTGAGGTGCTCCGTATCTGTTCTATATATAATTGACAGAATCACTGACTTAAAGCTGATGTTTTCCTATAATTTGAACCATATTAATAAATTGAAAGAAATAATGCACAGGAAAAGTTCTTTTTGAGATCATTATGCGGGACGAATATAAGAAAATTCTTCTTTCGTATTGATTTTATATAAAATCCATCGCGAGTGATGCGTGACGCAATCGTAAAAGTTTTAAGTTTATTATTCCCTCGCTCTCTCTCAAACATGAGGTTTTTTTCTCAGGATTTGCAATTCAAGACTTCAAACAACCACTCATCCCTATCAAAGCCAGTTTTCATATTCTGAGGATGTTTTACTTTATTACTTGACCGGAATTTATTGTAGGACCTGCCCTAAAGCAGGTCTTCAGACCTATTATTTGAGAACGTTGTTGTTGGACAATGCTCCAGTTCATCAGCTGTTGCAAAAACAGTATCCTCCACAATTCCACTGAATACTTTCGCAACCTGTTCCCCCCCATATCTCCCATATCTCTCTAAAATATGTCTTCATATATTTCGATCTCCACCTCCCTTGTTTAAGTAAAAGGTTTCAGTAATGTGCACGTTACCAGCCAGAGATCTAGTACACATGTCTCCCCTTCCTTACTTCCTTCCTTCTTTCCTTCCTTCCTTCCTTTGTCCTTCACGCTCCATGTAGTACTGTTCATGGATCCATCAAACTGCAGCTGTGGTGTAGAACCTGCTTCTTCTTCTGCTTAACAGCTTACTTCTCCTGGCATGGACCTCAGAGTCCCAACACAATAGAGATTTAGCCGCGTCTAGCGACTCGCATTCTTTCCGGTGCTCAACTACTATTTGGTGGAACTCCGATTCGGGTAAATCCCTTGAAGAGAACTCCATCCACTTTGGCTTCTCCTTAGCTAGATCGCACTTGGTGAGTGGGGCATCCTAGTAAAGGCTGCCTGCGACCACAGCTTCAAGCTCAGTGAGGTGAGAATCGTCATGCCTTGAAAGCGAAGTAAGCCACACTTGCCAAAAGTGTGGAAGTCCGATGGAGGCTTCAATGGCTTGCGACAGGAAAATCAAACTCTGTTACAGCTCGATATCCTCGAAGCCAGTCACAGCTTCTTCACGTTCATCTCCAGTCGCTAATACATTAATGCCTTGAATGATTCGTGTTTTGTTCCGTTATGAATTGGCTGAAAACTGGTACTCGGTTATGGGGGGTTGAGCACTTAACAAATGCCTTTATTTTCGTGTTTGGCATTCAGCCGTGAGGCGCGGGTCGTCGATAGCTTTACCCCCACCCAAATCATTAATTGTTATGCTATTATTATTAAAATGTTCGATCTGAATTTCACACTACTTTCGGCTGACCTAACTCCTCGCCCTTCAGTCTTGTGTGTTACAAGACCACCGTGAGTGCTAAAGAGACCAGTAAGGCCATGAATGCCAACATAATCCGGTTAGAACCGGTAGAGGTTGAATTGAGGTGTCCTGAAGGTGCATTTTTTGGGTATATGGCCAATTATTATAACCATACTACTACTGCAACTCTTCTAAAGCTAAAGCCTCTGTAAAAATGATATTGCTAAAGTTTGTAGATAGAGGCATACACCAGTCATCAAAACAGATCCTTTTCAAATATCCGAGTTGTGAACTGCCAATTTTAGCAGTATAGCTGCGTCGACGAATTTTTACCCATTGCGATTTCACTAGTAGGTAATTCAAAATGGGCTTAAGCTGCATTAAATTGAGAAAACGCTCGAAGATATACGCTATCAAAAGTAGTAGGATTAATATCATTACTTTCGGTCACTAGGATACCAGGCCACTAGAAACTGATGCGTATCGAATCATAACATACATTCTTAGAAACATTGTCCATTCATATAGCGTGAATTAATGATATTTATATAGTAGAATATTTTTAAATGTTCCAAAAATGGGTATTTTATCCAAAGAACAAATGCCTTCTTATTCTGTATGTTAGCTCAAATGCATTTTTCATGTCTTCAATTTCATGGCAATATTCCTGTTGAAATATTTGAAAACTCATTGTTAAAATTGATTGATTCAAATTGTATTTTGCTTATATAAGTCGAATTCAAAAGAAATTGCTCTTATTTTGTCCTAGATGGTACTTTTTAATTTATCAGCAGAGAATCAAATATGCGCTCTCTAATATTAGAAACGGATTTAGTAATAACTTAACCTTAACAACAATAAAATTCGTAGCGGGTGATATACAGTGCAATATCTTCCTCCTAGATGAGTATTTATGACTTATGCCCCACAAATCAGTACTTTAGGCGAAACTGAAATATATAAATTCGTGTGAATAACCAATATGCATCGTATGTTCCAAAGTTGTGGGTGAACGTTTGTCATTATTACAAAAACTGGAAGAAGTATAGATGAGTAAGCAGTGCTTAGTCAATTAAACATCACTCTTCTTAAGTTATTAACTTTTCTTATGTCAATTGAGCAAGTCAGTTTTGCGTCCTAACGATTTTCATGAAGTGACTTTTCAAGCCATAATCTGTGAGATGAAACTACCGATCTATCGCCATTAAAATGACCAGCGCAACTCAAAAGATGTGTAGAACTTACCAGTGTTAATTCCATCTTTTCACCCAAAACATCGTTTGCTGCGTAAACGATTACCAGCTTAGTAATTTTCGAATATTCTGACGAAGCGTTGTTCACGGTTTCGCTTATATTGAGATAAAATTAGGAGAATACTTAATAGTGAGCTAACTTACCTTGTAATATTTGGTTTTCCGGCACGACTTTGTGAAAAATTCG
>JAUOZQ010000159.1:0-147320 GCA_030710315.1 Anomotaenia brevis
ATAAGGACAGAGGACTCCAATGAGAAGATCGACGTTGGATTGGGATGCGACGTGTGCACTGAAGGCGTGTGTCCAGAAACAGGATTGTCGAGTCGTAGTGGGGAGCCCTGGTGACGAGGACACTTCGGAGCTCTCCAGCGAACAGAAGAAGATGCTCGAGTTGCACAACAGAAACCGCAGAGACGTGGCTGCCGGACGAGTACCGGGTCTGCCTGCTGCCCAGTCCATGCCCGATCTGGTGAACCCCTGAATACTCCAACCCTCTCGTCCATTAGGCTGTGTAGCTTAATGAGCGCACGAATCGCGTTCACTTTCAGAAACGGAGCAGGAGGCTGACGTTGCAGGCCAAACGACTGGCCAACGACTGCTACTTCAGTAACCTCTACAAGAAACTGCAGGACGGAAGGGATGTCGGGCAGAACCTGGACTACTCTCCAAGCGATCCTCCCAATGAGTAGGCCTGTGCAATCGCAATCACGATTTCTTCTCCACTGGGTGTGGTTCTCACTCACGTTTATGGGTCATTCGTCTTGTAGAGCCGTGGAAAAGTGGTTTGCGGAGCACAAGAAATGCAACTTTGCCGCCAATTCTGGAGACGGGACATCGGGTTACAAGCAGGTGAGTTAGCCCATCGCCTCTGCTAAGTGTTTGCCACCGGCCATCAAGGTTTGTAAGCATCTTTCTCCTTCTTTTCCTCCTCCTCCACTCCCCAAGATGGTGTGGGCAAAGACAACCCACGTGGGATGCTACTACACGTGGCCCGTCAACTACACTGTCTGTGACTACCTGGTGGCCTAAGTGACTGTTTCTCTCTATCACTGACCGCTATAAGTGTCTAGCAAATCTCTTACAGCCTTCTCTACACTATTTGATGACCTGGATAGGATAGCGCATATGGTGGGAGCCAAACCTGATCCATCGTGGAAGGAAACTACTTGTTTTTGCTGAAATGGGAATCAAAGTAAGGAGATTATAGGACTGTAGTTCAATACTGGTCATTCCTGAACATTATGCAAAATGCGGTGGCATGAACAGGAGACCACAAGATGGCAGCACAACACCAAACCATCCACAGATTTTCTCCTGGAATTTACCCTTCTGTGTAGTCAGTTTTAAGTGAATTTAAATTTATGCCTACCAAACATCATCTTCACTTTCATTAGTCGTACTACGCACAAAAGCGATAAAGTTCTTTGCCTATTGTGCACTGAGATGGTTAGAGCTGAATTACCTAATATTGACGCTAAACCGGGTGGAAATCAGTGAGTATAACAAAATGTTAATGCCAAATTTCAGAGGTTGTCTGCTATATGTAGTAGGGGATTGTGAGAGTTTATTAATTTAACAGCTCGTTCCAATGTTTCACTTTCTTACAGTCTTCTCTATACCTATAGGCTAAAGAACAGGCTGTGTGACCGGACTACAACCTAGCCTTACTGTCTGTGTGTGTAGTCGTCGAAGTCCGCTCCGAATGTTCTGTCCAACTCCCTACAAGTGATCGTAGGGTATTTAGGTGCTGCCTGGATTCGAACATTGCTGCTTTTGGCCCGTTGCGTTGTGTTTACCTGGCGATACTCATTGGCTTGGGTCTTGATCAGCTTCTCAGAAAATTTCTCCTCTACTCCTCATTGCTACCTTTGCCTAATTATGAGGTTACCGTTGTCTAGATCTCTATAATCGGGGTGATTTAAGGATCCCCAATTTCAAAATATGTGTATATATATTTTTAAAATTCTTATTTTAGCGGAAACACGACTGGTGAGCGTCCTTGCATCGCCAAATAACGCGAAGCGTCGACGGTGCAATGCGAGGAGAGTCACTTTTTTCTTGATATGGGTTAAAAGTTAGTGATAATTTGATTATGGAATAAACGAAAATGAAGACTGAGTTGTGCGATCTCCTTATGCCAACGATAAGAAGATTGAATTGGTTTTTCACAGTCACAAGCGAGTACATTTCCGGAAAATACCAACATCTTCTTCTTCATCATAAAATACTTAAGAAGGAGAAAAACAGTAAGTACCGACATTTGGAGTCTGCGTCGAAACGCCGACCCTTTAAATTTCATTCAGTTTAAAAACACTGAAATCCAGATAGCACTTATGGGAGGGACTGATATGAATGGGCACTATTAGTACTACCAAAAAACCCACTCAATCGACGAATAAGTCAAAGCAGCATTTTGTTGAGGAGATCCCTCCCCCAACTGCATTGGTGGAACGTGAGCTCATGACGATTCTGACCCGCCAGATGAGTCTTTGGAAGACGTAGAATAGTGTGGATTGAACCCTGGAATTCGTCGCCTGGCAACGCAACGAATTCGCCTGCGACGTCAATGCAGGCCAGATACGTGCTAGAGGAGGCCCCTCGGGTTTGTCAATGCCTAGAGTAGATAGAGTCTACAACTCACCTTCATCAGCCTCCTAACCGATTTCCACGGCGACAGTCACCGGGCACGCCAAGCCGTCATTAAGGGAGCCATGGAAGCACCTGCGGCGCCTCCTTGCTTCGCCACCCGTCGCTAACAGATAGTCGCCGATACCGGAAATGCTCTCCTCACGGCGCAGGACATTGCGTCCTCAGGAGGATCCTGCAATTTCACCAATCCTCTTAGTGCGGACTCCTACAGATATTGCTTTTGAGATTTTTGAGATGTGAGTAGGGCACCTGTCAGCAATGAGGGCGTGACACTTGCAGGCTATAGTAAATATTACACATCTATAATTATTCGCATTCCCTCTTACGACTTATATTCATTTCAGATTGCTTGAAATATCTTCGCCAATTGGCACATTGTGAAGGCCATTGGGTTTAGCGAAACAAAAATAAATGGACGTTCTCTACGTGGATCCATGTCTAGTTTATTGGGTAGAGTAAGTCATGTCCTAGTTAGCTAGTTGCAACAAGTACTGGTACTTAATGTGAAGGAAACAAATACGAGGGGGATCACAAAGTTCCCGGAGCCTGTATAAAAGCGAAGTTACAAAGATTAAGCAAATCAAATTATGCCTGTTGTTGACGCAGAAATCTGGAATTAACATAACGATAGCTTTTGCTAGTCGACGACAATACAGCCACCCGCAAAGTAGTCTTCTCAATGCCTTTGGATGGAACATTGCTTTAGCAAATAAGTACATGTTTACGAAGGGGACGATTTAGCAGAGAAGGAGATGGAAAGTGTGCCTAAGTATAACTGCTTGTGACAACCGAATTGTAAAACCGAAACCTGCAAAATTACCTTGGACTTCAACAGCAATTAAGCCATATCATATCCATCCAACAATTCAAAAAACTTAGATATTTCACTTATAGAATAATAAAAAGCAGAAAAGACCAAATTAGTCATCCTTAGGAGATATACCTTCGTTTTCACCAATTACTGATGTAATTGGGGAAACTACACGACAGGATTATTGCGGTTGAGGATTTCAAGTACCTCTTCAGGAGGGCGACTTTGCCGGTTCTCGGGTCGGATGGGGGAATCTTGCGGCAGCCGATTCAGGAAAACCTGTTCTGGCAAAGTGCGCCTTCTCTTCTCCAATTTCCTCTGCGATCTCAAATCGGCAACAGCACGTTGGATCATTGCGAGCAGCTCGTCAGTATTCTTCGGGCCTCCAGGAGATATGAAAGCAAAAAGACCATTAATACGATGCTCTTGTGAATAACAAAATAACACAATTGCAGACGGTCCACTCGGGAATCGGCCACCAAACGAAGGCGGGATTAATATCCCAGCCATCTACTGACCCTCTGATGAGCCTCTGAGGAGCCTCTGATGAGCCGTCCTGGGGTGGCTTCTTCATCAAACTATCCACCACTTGGTGTATTTTCATTTGAATTTAAGTCACCCAGTGTTTCTCAACGCTTTTAGTGCTATTTAGAAAGAAACAAAAATTGATTCCAATTGAGGCTAAAATCCCTTTGGACATTGTAATACTCATCCCTCATCTTGATGCGACCGTTACCTTATTGAATGAATTACTAGCCATCGTAAAATTGCCTGTCACCGCCCGCAATCTACTTACCAGTTCTCTTCTCCTCAGACGCCCCCGATTGGATTCTCTCCTCCCATCCTTCACCAGCTCCACTACCGGAGTGTTGGGATGCTTGCGTAGCTGTATAGGTCAGAACATCTTCTCAATACCATCAGTAGAAATTAGAAATTAGAAGGCCTTACCGGTGGTGTGCAATTCGGTGGATCTCGTATCAATTGCCGCAGAAGCAGAGAAGGCAAGAAGGAAGACTAGAATGATCATTTTTCCACAGAACGGTGTTCTGCTCAGTTCTTATACACGGGGATTGCAGACTTGACCTCTTGCAAGCACTCTCGCAATGGTGGTTGGATGATTTTGGGTAATTCCTTGAAAGCTTCTATTCTTAGTAACTTGGTCTCAATTCCATTCTCTCCATTGTCTGGCACTAGATTGCATATTTAATGTGTCAGGAACTCTTCTAGTATTGTTTTCTTATTCTTGATGTATTGTTTTACTTCACAGAATGTCCCTCATGCTAGTGATCTAAGTTCCTAGAAATGTGATTTATTATTCTGAACTATGGAAAACCCCACCAATTTTAAGGAAGATCTGTTAATGCCTGAATTAGTGATCAAGAACTAGTGGGATTGATCTCGTAAATTTCACACGTGACCTGCGGTTATGCCATGACTCTTTTGACTATGAGTGCATGAGTCCCCACTGATCAGGCGATAAAGATGACAGACGTCATTAGTTTCAGTTTCACTTTGGGACTAAATTTCAGTTTCACTGTCGCATTTCCATCCCTGAAGAGTAGGCATCCAACTGCTTTAATTACAACTGCTCTAATTGGTAGGCACAAAGTGTCAACTCCAGATAGGGCCCTGCACCTATCCATCTTGTACACCTGTTAGTATTTTCCACACAATATTGCCTAATCACTATTTCGGGTTCATCAATACGCCTATGAAGGGACTTCCGTCCATTGCCCAGATGTTCTTTCCTAATTAGATCCTTTGGTCCTGGTCAACACCATTATCATTATTTGCAAAGCTAAAACACTCTTTTCTTGAGAAATTTTGGCAAAATGACCACAAAAGCGGCCTCAAAACTAATACTAACTGTATTCGCTCTACAAGCACGGAATCACCAATCCCATTTTCCCACGCAACCGCCTAGAGTAGGACTTCAAATATTATACCTATCAGTAATTATTGTTAACGACAAATACAATTAATGAAACAATTAAGCACTTTGTGGGAACAGCTCTGCTTTCGCATTAATTAACACGATTTATCAGGTCACCTGATAAATTCTCTCCGATTTAAACACCTATGATTTAACGGCATTAAGAGAGTACTTCCTAATGGAGTTAAATATCATTTAGGTGGTTCAAATGTCACTTTGAGGCATAAAATGATTTATGGGTGCAAGGAAGGTGACTCCTAGGCAGCCTAAGAGGATGGATGTATTCACTCAGGTTATGGAGAGGACTGTGTGAATAGGACAACTTGCTAAGCGTGTTTTGAAGATGGAATCGGACGTCCAGTTGAGTTTAACAATGAGGTTGTCGGATCAGCCCTGGAAGAAAATCAGGCTTCACTCAGTTGAAGTATTGGCGATCAATCTTAGTCAACACCGTACAACTCCTCAGTGTCACCTTCAGAATCTTGGGGGAGCTCCTTAACTTCTGATATGGGTGCTTAACCGTGAATAGCCTGAAACCAACTTCAAGTATCAGGCTGACGGCATCTACCATCTGCCATCTGACATCTCCATTCTCGCCAAATTGTATCACATTTTCTGCATAGACTAGTGATTGACGACGGAAAATGGATCATCATCTGATATGGGAATGTGGAAGGGCGGTGAAGGGGGGAGACCCCAGCCACAGACGCCCAGAAGGGAGCTTCACGGGGAAAAGGCTCCTCTTCCTCAATCACTGTGGTGGGATCACCGAGGAATAACCTCCTTCCAATCGTTTGCATGTGTAAGATCTGGTCCTCATAAGGCGATATTGCTCAAATTGATCCACGGAATTCAGACAAATGAGTCCCAGAAGGCCTTTTTAAATTGCCAGCTTCATATTTCTCTTCTAGTATATTTACGGAATCTAACATATTGGTACCACCTCCTTCTCACCCGATTTCGAGGGATCATATTACTGATTTGGTGAAGTTAAGGTAGAAATGTGAAATGACGGGTCTGATTCTTGCTCATTAAATAAGATGATGTGTTTGCGCCTCACTGACTGAAGTTCTGAAGTGTCAGCGCTATTGTCTAAAGACCTCATTTCTCATCGCCGACTCACCGTGACGTCAGTCACCCGGTAGCCACAAACAAACAAACTAGCCACAAACTGGCAACTTTCCAGACACGCAGCCCCATCTACCAAGTCAATCAATCAATCAATCAATCAATCAGTCTACCAAGTCATGCCCTCCTGAAAGCGCTCGAGTACTTTCCCCATTCATCAGGGGCTTTTAATAAACGGCGGGGTGCCCACGTCTGCTCTCCTTCCTTTGGGGCAGTTAATCCGTCTTCAGGGGAACCTAAGTGTAACCACTGCGCTTCTAATTTCAGATTCAGGGCAAGGAGGGAAATCTCCTCAATCCTCTTTTATAAGCACAAATGTTTTGGTAGTGGGAAAAGTGCCTAAGAAACCACGCCAAGGGCTCTCACGCTTGGGCACCTCAGTTTCTGTCGTCAACTTTGCAGAAGCAGGTGAAATGGAACTGCTTGTTTCTGGTCACATCTCTCTCACCTACTTAGCCTACTGATTTGCACTTTTAGCATTTATCTCCTGCACACAGCCCCAGTAATGTGCCTCGGCAAGGCTCAGTTTCTTCAAGCCTCGCCCATGCATCTGCCGTTGAATAGGCCTTATCAGACCTCACTTTCTCGCATCTCTATCTCTGCAGAAAGGCTTCCACACTTGTTGAGCAGAACTAATGTTAAAGGAGACTTGTGTTACTGACCGAACGAGAACATTAATCATCGAGATTATTGGTAAAAAGGAAAATTGTTTCGTAGCTTAATATCTAAAATATGGACATGGAATTTACACCAATTTCACGGAGGTTTATTCACAATATGCGTCTATTCCGACTTCGGTCAGTCGCAGCCCTAAATGGGGTTTGTGGCGTACGGCTATCCAATAGGAAGCACGAAGCACAACAAATCGCATCCGAGTACTACTCTCCTTCAAGCAATTACGGGGCGATTCCTGCTTAGTAGAAATCAGAGGTGGCCTATTTAGACTCTCGCACTCCCATCCTAAATACACACTTACACACCAGCTCTAACACGCCTTGTTGGTCCTTCCACCTTGTTGGTGCGGATACCGAGCGGGATCGGGTTACTTGTTTTCAGTGCGATAGTTCGTTGTTTGTAGCAATGCACTGCAAATTGGTGACCCCTATCTGAACACTACAACGTGAAGTCTGAGACAATGATAAACATGTACCTCAGGAGTTGGGAAGGGGTGCGGTCACCAAGATGAAGGCCATAGAGCACTTGCTGAAGTCTAGTCTCCCTGGAATCTGCGCAGCCTTCCACGACGGCATTTTTGAGCGCATCGTAAGGAGACTGTTTGGGAGGGTTCATAAGTATGTCTTGGACCTGTAGGGCGACGTCCTCCGGGAGACTGGTGGAGGCGTACAGATACATTGTCGTCTGTTTGGTTATGGCTCGCAATTTGAAAAAAAAACAAAAACTTTCCATCTTTGCGAACCAAAGTTGTGGAGATCTGGCAGTGTAAGGAGGAAAAGGAATGGACACTGCGTTGACTGACAGGTCAGCGTGGTCTGCATCAGTGGACATACTGGTAGTGATGTTAGTTGTGGAAGAGGATACAGTAGCTTTCAGCTAGGGGTCACCAATTTGTAGCTGATTGCTACAAACAACGAACTATCTCACTAAAGTAAGTAACCCGGTCCGTTCGGTATCCGCACCGAGAAGATAGTAAGGCAACATAGTGAGTTAGAGCAAGTGTGTAAGTGTGCATTAAGGATGTGAATGTGAGGGTCTAAATAGGCTACATCTGATTTCTACTAAGCAGGAATCGCTCCGTAATTGGCTCATGGAGAGTTGTACTCGGATGCGATTTGTTGTGCTTGGCGCTTCCTATTGGGTAGCCGTGCGCCACAGGCCCATTCGTTCTCTCAACCCAATATATTCCATATTTTTCTGATTTGGGCGCACGAACATCTTTCTGCATTCCGATGAGACTGCCAAATTTGGCTCTAGTAAACGCAAAAGGTGAAACAAGTTGCCGAGAATGAAGAGAAGAGCATCCAGATGTCGACTCGAGATTTGAGGTTAATTTCAGACAATTCATGAAGATGTATTCATCTTTCAAGTGTAGTAACTTTGCAAAGTTGATGAAGATGAGGAGGGCAAAGAGTAGTTGTGCTGTTTGTAACAAGCTTATCTGCAGCCCCTCGACTGATTGGGAGGATAAGTTAGTTTCTTGAAGGGCTGCCTCTTCGAGCAGCTTATCGTCTAACTATCGAGAGGAGTGCAAGTAGAAGATGATCGCAGATGGTTTTGGAGATACTTCAGGAGAGAAGATTTCACCCTCCACGAAGAAGAAGAAGAAGGTGATCGAATTGGACGTCCAGTTCAGTTTGATGACGAGTGCCTTTAATTGGCTTATTCTGCTTTATTTGTTAAGGAATCGGTAATTGTTTATCTTAGTCTTCACTGGCTTTAAAGAATTCCTAAAACTCAATGCAGGTGCTCCATCACGAATTATCCGAAAATAATCCCCAATTTCTAGTCAGCCAAATTTGCTCTTCTCTCCATGAAATCTGACATTTTTGAATTGACGACTTGTAATTGGCCACATAGAGTGGATCCTTTATGTGCATCCTTAGCGTCTTAGGCAGTGCCAGGGCTGCAAGCGCCGGAAAGGCCTCATCCACAGCTGAGGAAGAAACTCCATTGGATTAAGTTCCTACCATCAATCCAGTCGGATAACCAAGGATTAACCCAGTTTGATTTGTTACCACCTTATTCACTTGAAGGAATCAATACCTGTTCTGGTGAGTCGAAAAGGGTAACGAGGTTTCTACAGCACAATGACCGTTCTCAAAGACAGTAGATCCAAGAACCCGGCTTGGGGAAAATTCCTCATCTGCCACCCCTTTCGCCTCACCCCATTGCTCCTCCAGACACCGTTTGTTTCGTAGCTCCCAAAATCATTTCTTCAAAGAGACGGAATTTACAAAGCGGTGTAAAGAGTTTGAAACTAGCATTTATGATATTTTTTGTAAATCAAGCCCAAGGGATTTGCTAATAATGGTGTCAATAATGTACTTACTAGGTAGAAGGAGGCCATAGCTGATTTCTAAAATAAATGCACCATTTTTCTCAAGGATTGATTTTATCATTTATTCTGAAATTATGATTTTTCGTAAGTCAGCTGTTTGCTTCAAGGAAGCTTAGCTCAAGCGACATGCAAACATGTTGGGCGTCATTCAATTTTCCAAATTCCATGAATTCCGTAAAATCAGGCTAGAAAAATTTAGATACGGAGTCAATCAGAGATAAAGTGGTCAGGACAATAGCTCTGGAGTTGTTGTCACGCTTGACTACCTCAGCTGGAGAGCAAACTTTACTGAGGTATGTGAAATGGAACTGCTACTTGTGGTTGCACTCGCTGATTTCGCTTGCTGATTTGCACTTTATCCGACACCACTTTCTTTATAAATCTCCTCTTTCGTTGTGCACTTTTTCACATTTCCTTTCAGATTTCTTAAAATACTATGTAGGGATGAAATAGTAAAGTGATTAAGAAGAGCTTGGGCTTAGAGACAATGTTGTCAGTGTCGAACAATCAGTAAACGAACTCTCAAAACCAAATCCTACAAAATATATTCAGAAAACGTTGTACAATTTGGATTGTTTATTGAGAAAATAAAGTGACAATCACATTTACTTAAAGGAGCTTCAACAAACCATTAGCCGACATTTGTGTGCATCAAGGTGGCTTCAATCCGTCCACTTCCCCAAAACCTAGAATAATCAGATTTGAAACTGTCCTTGAAGACAAGGGACTCTTCGAAATCCTCTTTAATTCCATTATGGAATATGACTGAGCTCCTGCAGTACTGGCTACATGTCGATTGCTTACCAACTCATCGGTTCAAGATCTGTGGGGTTAGGCATACGTCAAACTTTGAAGTCACTGATGTATAAACCATCGTTGACTTTTCTCTGGGGAGTAACTTGGTACTGACTCCTGTCTGCTCTTACTATCCCTATCTTCTCTAAAGCGGTCACTTTGGGTTCCATGCA
Source organism: Anomotaenia brevis (assembly GCA_030710315.1). Taxonomy (NCBI): domain Eukaryota; kingdom Metazoa; phylum Platyhelminthes; class Cestoda; order Cyclophyllidea; family Dilepididae; genus Anomotaenia; species Anomotaenia brevis. Next base: position 10,275 of record JAUOZQ010000159.1, read on the forward strand.
AGTATGTGAAATCAACCAGCACTAATTCCGGAGATTTCAAAGGATGGAATCTGCTGTGCTTTAAGGCTACCTGCTGGGGAGTTAATAACTTCTTTCAGTCACCTCAACCCTAGCAGTCTCCATTGCTGTTCTCCAGTTTGCTCAAACCCTGTTCACGATGTCCAAGGGCAGCATAGAGCGGCAATCGTAAAACAGAGAGAAAAATCACAAATACGTGTGCTTTGACCTTTTTTACTATGTCTATACACGCATTCACCGGCATGTGGTAGGAAATCTTATGCATGTTACAGGAAATACCTTTGTCACCCTGCAAAATTCAAAGAATGCAGTTTCTACTACTTAATTATCGAATGTACCCGTGGGATAGTAAACACAGAAGGAGGAGGAGGCCTATTTTTCCGGCACCAGCATCTAGTGAATATCTCAATCGGGATGATTTTACAATTTTCCTATCAGCTCAGCCGATAAAACCTGTCCGAATTTTAAAATAGTAAAACGAGTGAACAAATGGTGCTTTTACATGCATTCTAGTCCCAGCATTTTTGTCCAATTCTCTTCCTTTTGATTCGAAGAAGCACTCAAAAATGTTATTTTCAACCTGAGCCACTAAATGGAGGTAGTCTGAAGGGGAATAACTCGAATGAGGAGTTTTCCCCAATGATGGTTTTCAACACTTTCGATGTGGCGTCGTGCATTGCCCTGAAAAAATATCACTCCCTTTAATTCATTAGAGTAGGTCCTGTGGCGTCCACGAAAATGGTTCGGTTCAAACGTTCAAAGGAGATTCAGCACTCACTGCTAGTACTGCCTCACTAGTAGATAATGATTCAGAGTGGGTTATTAAGTCTTGGCGATCCCACGAGATTGATCGAAGAACCTTTTCCCTTCTCGGCTGTGGCTGTCGCCTTTACTACCCAGCCACTGTCTACGGCGTTTAATGGCCTTTCGATAACAGATCCATTCTTCGTCTCCATCAACAAATCAATCCATCAATCAAAAGATCACACTTTCAAAGGGCCGATTTCAACTTAGGATTTCCAATTTTTCATAAAATTCACTAGGAATGCCCCCTTTTCCTAGTTGAGCATATTTTCCAAATTTTGGAAATGAAGACAATGAAGAGTTGCATGGCTTGAACCAATCTTACTTGCCATTTCTAACTCAACTGACAAAGCAGGATAAATTGTCTTAAGGACTGTTTCTTCAAGAAGCTGCTTGTCATCAAACTCAACTGGAATTCCGGTTCGATCACCTTCATCTTCATGGGAAGGGGTGAAATCTCCGCTTCTACATTTCGAAAGCCATTCTCTTCATTCTTTTTCTCTCATTCGCACATACATCCCCTCATCAATTTAGAGAATTTTTAACCGCTTCGTCTGCTGCTGAAACCACACAACAATTTGATCCTCAATCGATCTCTCAGTCAAACAAATGTTACTTGGGCGTTCTGTAAAACGAAATTGTTTTTTTTAAATACATCTAATTCGCAGAAGCGATGTTCAGTTTTAATGGACGTTATTGGATATATTTTAAATTTCTTTCGATTTGAAAGGTAGGATTCGCACATACTTTATAGAGTGGCCTGGTAGTTACCAGTTCTTGACTACTCTTCTAGAGCTTAACCACAGTGGCAGTAAGTACATTCTTGTTTCCATCACCAATATCAGGGATGACAGAGAAGGCTTTACACTTCTAAAGGAAGCTTGCTGTGGGTGAATATCCTCAAAAGTGGTGAATCAAGCAAGTGAATATCTTTTGTGAAAGTCACTCCAGACATTGTGCATATTTTCTTCTATAAATGCTGTCATTGTGTTACATAGCTGTCAGTGGATACTTAATTCGTCGGATATTTCCCGAAAATTGTGAGATAAGGCCTAACATTCTATCCTGCATGGACCTGTGCTAAGATAATTCAAGTTTGTGCATGTTTGCTTCAGCGTACCTTAAACAGGAGCCCTCACTGGTGGAGGGAGCGCCCCTCCCAGTATAAATAAGGCCAGAATTCTGAATTCCTAGTGGAAATCATCTTCTGAGAATGAACACATCCCCCGTCTTAGCTCTTCTCCTGTTTCTCACCTCTGCCTTTGCAGACGGTAAGCGCTATTCGTGCGGCTTTAGCTCATTTCACGAGGCCTAATTTGGGCAGTGGGACCTACTCACGATGCAGCAATGGGGTCATTTCATTGAATCAGTTACACGTTTGATTCACGACGTGCTTCCTTGCAGACAGGCATACGGTGCGAGATGTCAAGGTGGTTCGATTGAACAATGAGGAGGTCAAAATCTCCTGGAAACCGCCCGCTTCGCTGGGGGATAAACCACTGGAGTATGAAGTTCAGTACGCGACAACCATGTCCGGCTCCTGGCGCGTTCGCTACACTAAAGAGCCCTTCCTAATCATCAGGTTGACCTCCGACGTGTCACACATATCTGCTGTTGTCGCCTTTATAGATCCCGTGAGCGGCAAGCGATCTTCCTTCTACCCAGCGTCACCAGTCGAACTGGACATCCCTCTAAAAGGCCGTGCGTCCCCACATACCAATCATTTTTCGGTCGATTTAGTGTTAGTTAATTGTAAAGTCGTGCACTGTAGGTCCTCAGACACAGGACACCAAAAGCCTGAGGAATATGAAACTGACCAGAGTCGATGAAAACAAAGCCTTGCTCACCTTCGAACCACCAGCTGGCAAAGAGGCGGCAGAACTTGTGTATACCATCTACTACTTAATGAATGGGATGTCAAATTGGGCAGAGGAAACCACTACTGGCCATTCATACTCCATTACGATTCCGCCTGGCACGAAATTTGTGGCTGCAAGTGTCACTTACTACGAGAGGTTCCCTGACGGAAAAACCTCGCCTGAGTCCGATCACTACCCCACCAAGTACCTGTCAATCTATCTAGACGGTGAGTCAGTCCCTCTCTCAGGGTAATAAAGCAACCACGTATCTTAACGCTCATTCTTCCCTTTGACAGATTTCAGAGGAGTCGAATCTCCTCAGTCCTACACAGGTCAGTTATTAAGGTGCCTTTAACGAGAATGAGAAGTCGACGCAAGAATACTGCATTCTCTGCTTTCAGATTACTCAGCCGATGACCTTGAAACGGAGACAGCTGACGACGTTCGTCCACCAGAGGAAATAGAAAGGTATGGAGGTGAAGAGGACCTCATTGGCAGCATCGGTGGTGATGAAGGTGAGGGATATGACCTAACGCCAGAGGAGATGGAGGGCGAAGAAAGCTTTGGAGATATAGACAGCCACTTTGGCGGTGGTGACGATGGTGATGTTGATGATGCTGGAGATGATCCAAAAGTCAGTGGTGGCCCAGTTGGAGGTGCTAGTGACGAGGACACCTCACACCTCTCCAGCGAACAGAGGAAGATGCTCGAGTTGCACAATGGGTACAGGAGAGACGTAGCTGAAGGACGCGTGGCACGTCAGCCCGCTGCCAAATCCATGCCCAGTCTGGTGCGTCCACGATTAATCTTCCCCAGCACGCACTTTGAGCTGAGTCACTTTATGAGTGCACTCTTTGCTTTGGCTTGCAGAAATGGAGTAAGAAGCTGGAGGCACAGGCCCGAATACTTGCCGAGAAGTGCTACTATGATCACATCGACATGAGACTGTCAGATGGCACCGATGTTGGCCAGAATTTGGGCTGGTCTGAACTCGATCCGCCCCACGAGTGCGTTTCCTTACTTATCTCCCACACTATCCTTTCTTCTACTGAGGAGAGTTCCTAACTAACCATTTGGGTTTGTTCGCCTTTATAGCGCCGTAACAAGCTGGTTCAATGAACACGAGGACTATAATTATGGTGCGGAGAATGACAAAGTGGTGGCACACTACACTCAGGTAATTTGACGCTGGGACTAACAGGGGTTGAACAAAGTAGTGGAAACACCTAACATCTTTGCATCACTATCTTTTAACATGTTATAAATGGCCAAAGTTTAACATATTTCAATGTTCCTAAGCTAAATTATTTTTACATCTTATATGTTTATCTTATATAAATAGCAGTTGTTTCCAATATTTCCGATAAAAATGACTATAACATTATTAAAATGGCACACCTCTGGGACTTTCAAGGAGGCCGAATTGTTGGTGCTGGTATGGCCGGCACTGTCTCAAAAGTAATGACTACCGCTTTCGAAGGAGAAGGAAGAACGTGGTCCTCAGCAAAGCACAGGTCTGGCCGAGAGTAGCAGTTGTTTTCTGGGAGAGACCGTCAGTCGGACTCTCTCCAATGGAAGTGTTAGAGAGAATCGCAAGACCAGGGCTCCTAAAGTCACTGCAGACCTCCTCCGAAGACACCTACAGAACCCAGGTTCCACACAAACTGCCTGTTCCTCTGCTCCCAACGATAGCAAGGCGTTTAGATTGTTGTAGAAACCTACAAAATTGGTCCCTCGAGGAGTGAAGAAGTGATTTTCTTCGACGAGTCATCGTTGGTTACTGCATTTCTCGCCTTATTTCTTACCTCAGAGGCAGCCGAAAGAAGCATTTAATCCACACTGCCAGCTCATCCCAGACGTAAAACTTGGCTGTTGGGGATCTAGGGTGATGATCTGGGGTGCTATTTCTTGCGAATGCGCCTGGCCAGCCAAGTTCTTCATCCTATGGGTGTTGGAGAACTGTGGTTTCTGGAGTGGAACGCCACCACCTCTCAAGATTATGATGCACCACCATTCCATGCGGCAGCTAGATTTGTTAAAGAATTGCCGCATCAGGAACATACACTTTTATGAGTTTGAGCATCTCACGTGACCACAACAATCCCCGAACTTCAAAATCATTATTGGGCATATAGGGTCGGTTTCGGAGATTCCAGTAATAAGTCGATGTCCGTCACCGCAATCGTCTATAAATGAATTGGTTGGGAGTGTCTTAACTGAAGAATGGGGTAAAATTCTTTTGGAGCCAACTACTTCTAATTTGTATGAATCCATATCTCCCATAATCAATGCTGCAATTCCCGTAGAAGCTGGTGGTGGTCCTACACCATAATTGAAATACACTTTATTGGTTTCTGGAGGTGTTTCCACTATTTCGTCCATGTCTGACACGATTGGAGGACTTGCTTCTCCTCCCCCTCTTCTTCTTCTTCTTCAGATGGTTTGGGCAAAGACAACCCACGTCGGATGCGCTTCCGAGGTTTGCGATCCCCTTCACGATCCGCGTAATTATGCGTCCAATCGTCCTGTGAACTACACTGTTTGCGATTACTACCCTAGGTAAGTGGCTGCCAATTTGGTTGTGAGTATCTTGTCTACCTCTTCTGCCACTCCACCCTGATACGATCAGCGAGAACACCGTGGCTCTGTGATTCCACTGCAATACGTCTTTATCGCATTTCAGGGGTAACTGGGGAGATGAGCTTCCATATGTTGCCAAATGAAGAGGACCCGCGGAAATCCCGTCTCAAAGGAGATGTATTCTTCCTTGGTGTGGGTTCAAATTAGCTCCCCTTCTTCTTTGATTTCAACTAATAAATACTACAAGTTAAGCTCCCGTTACTGTAGGTTGGTTTTCACATTTAACATCAGGATGGGCTTTCTGCAGAGCCATAGGTGATTTCAGATTTCAAAATGAACAAGTCATTCTTTTCTCTTCCTCCTGCTCCTCCTCCTCCACTTCGGAAAATGGGGACTTGAAGGGCACCAAATGCCGGAAAAATAGGAAAATAGGAGATAAATGCTAAAAGTGCAAATCAGTAGGCTAAGTAGGTGAGAGAGATGTGACCAGAAACAAGCAGTTCCATTTCACCTGCTTCTGCAAAGTTGACGACAGAAACTGAGGTGCCCAAGCGTGAGAGCCCTTGGCGTGGTTTCTTAGGCACTTTTCCCACTACCAAAACATTTGTGCTTATAAAAGAGGATTGAGGAGATTTCCCTCCTTGCCCTGAATCTGAAATTAGAAGCGCAGTGGTTACACTTAGGTTCCCCTGAAGACGGATTAACTGCCCCAAAGGAAGGAGAGCAGACGTGGGCACCCCGCCGTTTATTAAAAGCCCCTGATGAATGGGGAAAGTACTCGAGCGCTTTCAGGAGGGCATGACTTGGTAGACTGATTGATTGATTGATTGATTGATTGATTGACTTGGTAGATGGGGCTGCGTGTCTGGAAAGTTGCCAGTTTGTGGCTAGTTGGTTTGTTTGTGGCTACCGGGTGACTGACGTCACGGTGAGTCGGCGATGAGAAATGAGGTCTTTAGACAATAGCGCTGACACTTCAGAACTTCAGTCAGTGAGGCGTAAACACATCATCTTATTTAATGAGCAAGAATCAGACCCATCATTTCACATTTCTACCTTAACTTCACCAAATCCGTAATATGATCCCTCGAAATCGGGTGAGAAGGAAGTGGTACCAATATGTTAGACTCCGTAAATATACTAGAAGAGAAATATGAAGCTGGCAATTTAAAAAGGCCTTCTGGGACTCATTTGTCTGAATTCCGTGGATCTATTTGAGCAATATCGCCTTATGAGGACCAGATCTTACACATGCAAACGATTGGAAGTGTTCTCACAAAGTGCTTAATTGTTTCATTACTGGTATATATCGTTAACAAATATTACTAATACGGATAATATTTGAAGTCCTACTCTAGACGGTTGCGTGGGAAAGTGGGATTGGTGATTCCGTGCTTGTAGAGCGAATACAGTTAGTATCAGTATCGAGACCGCTTTCGTGGTCATTTTGCCAAAATTTCTCAAGAAAAGAGTGTTTTAGCTTTGCAAATAATGATAATGGTGTTGACCAGGACCAAAGGATCTAATTAGGAAAGAACATCTGGGCAATGGACGGAAGTCCCTTCATAGGCGTATTGATGAACCCGAAATAGTGATTAGGCAATATTGTGTGGAAAATACTAACAGGTGTACAAGATGGATAGGTGCAGGGCCCTATCTGGAGTTGACACTTTGTGCCTACCAATTAGAGCAGTTGTAATTAAAGCAGTTGGATGCCTACTCTTCAGGGATGGAAATGCGACAGTGAAACTGAAATTTAGTCCCACAGTGAAACTGAAACTAATGACGTCTGTCATCTTTATCGCCTGATCAGTGGGGACTCATGCACTCATAGTCAAAAGAGTCATGGCATAACCGCAGGTCACGCGCGAAATTTACGAGATCAATTCCACTAGTTCTTGGCCACTAATTCAGGCATTAACAGATCTTCCTTAAAATTGGTGGGGTTTTCCATAGTTCAGAATAATAAATCACATTTCTAGGAACTTAGATCACTAGCATGAGGGACATTCTGTGAAGTAAAACAATACATCAAGAATAAGAAAACAATACTAGAAGAGTTCCTGACACATTAAATGTGCAATCTAGTGCCAGACAATGGAGAGAATGGAATTGAGACCAAGTTACTAAGAATAGAAGCTTTCAAGGAATTACCCAAAATCATCCAACCACCATTGCGAGAGTGCTTGCAAGAGGTCAAGTCTGCAATCCCCGTGTATAAGAACTGAGCAGAACACCGTTCTGTGGAAAAATGATCATTCTAGTCTTCCTTCTTGCCTTCTCTGCTTCTGCGGCAATTGATACGAGATCCACCGAATTGCACACCACCGGTAAGGCCTTCTAATTTCTAATTTCTACTGATGGTATTGAGAAGATGTTCTGACCTATACAGCTACGCAAGCATCCCAACACTCCGGTAGTGGAGCTGGTGAAGGATGGGAGGAGAGAATCCAATCGGGGGCGTCTGAGGAGAAGAGAACTGGTAAGTAGATTGCGGGCGGTGACAGGCAATTTTACGATGGCTAGTAATTCATTCAATAAGGTAACGGTCGCATCAAGATGAGGGATGAGTATTACAATGTCCAAAGGGATTTTAGCCTCAATTGGAATCAATTTTCGCTTCTTTCTAAATAGCACTAAAAGCGTTGAGAAACACTGGGTGACTTAAATTCAAATGAAAATACACCAAGTGGTGGATAGTTTGATGAAGAAGCCACCCCAGGACGGCTCATCAGAGGCTCATCAGAGGCTCATCAGAGGGTCAGTAGATGGCTGGGATATTAATCCCGCCTTCGTTTGGTGGCCGATTCCCGAGTGGACCGTCTGCAATTGTGTTATTTTGTTATTCACAAGAGCATCGTATTAATGGTCTTTTTGCTTTCATATCTCCTGGAGGCCCGAAGAATACTGACGAGCTGCTCGCAATGATCCAACGTGCTGTTGCCGATTTGAGATCGCAGAGGAAATTGGAGAAGAGAAGGCGCACTTTGCCAGAACAGGTTTTCCTGAATCGGCTGCCGCAAGATTCCCCCATCCGACCCGAGAACCGGCAAAGTCGCCCTCCTGAAGAGGTACTTGAAATCCTCAACCGCAATAATCCTGTCGTGTAGTTTCCCCAAATACATCAGTAATTGGTGAAAACGAAGTATACCTCCTAAAGATGACTAATTTGGTCTTTTCTGCTTTTTATTATTCTATAAGTGAAATTTCGAAATTCTATTCGAAATTCCGGTAGCCACAAACAAACAAACTAGCCACAAACGTGACAACTTTCCAGACACGCAGCCCCATCTACCGAGTCAATCAATCAATCAATCTACCAAGTCATGCCCTCCTGAAAGCGCTCGAGTACTTTCCCATTCATCACGGGCTTGTGACTTGTGATAAAATTGCATTAACGAGGATATTTTGCATGCCTAAAAGCAAAACCATTCTAATAAGTCGCCTTGCAATTTCTTGAAGATGTTTAACAAAATGCATTCATAAAGTGCCCATTTTTAAAGTCGTTTTCCTAGTAATGCATGCCATTATTTTAGTAGAAAACTTGCTTCTACTCTTTCGTAACAATTTCAAATACAGAAATGAAGTAGTATGTTTTTGCTAAGGCAAACAAGTTGTACACAGACTGTAGCTGAATATTTTAAAAAAATTTATAATGCTGTGTCGTCTGGGTTTGTGTTCACCCCCTCGAAATCCTCTTTCTTAGCCACCTCTTCCAGCAGCTATTGTTCGGGATTATGGTTGCGTTGTTGTTGGTGGATGTTCTTAACACACCGGTTATGGTGATACCCCAGATATCCTTGGCAGTATTAAAAGCGCTTTTCGTTCTCCTAGTGCAGTAGGTGGTTCTTTTATTTATTTACTTTAAAATACTTAATAATTCAATTGCGTTTACTTGGTAACTTAGTTGGTATTTCAATTAAAAATCGAATGATTCGAAATCAAAAATACCCAACTGCTCTGCGATACTCCTGCCTTTGTAAGAGAGCAACCATTAGCGATGCGGAAAGAAAAATTTACAACTAATTGTTTTTCTAAAAATGAAATACGAAAGCATCCCAAGAAGCATCAATCAGGTTTTCAGCTTCATATCACAAGTTCCCTTCTTCTTCTTCTTCTTCTTCTTCCTCTTCTTCCTCTTCTTCCTCTTCTTCCTCTTCTTCCTCTTCTTCCTCTTCTTCCTTCTTCTTCTTCTTAGGATGAATTGTGATAAGCCCTTTTAATACGTATAAATTGTTAACTCACCTCGCTGTCTTCGAGTTTGTTTAAGTTATCCCAAACAGAAGCACGATTTTAAATCTCAAAGTAAGAATGTCAATGGTACAGTTTAAAGTTGAGAATAAATAAACCTTCGATGAATATTTCGGAAAATATAAATATAAATAGTAAGTATGATATTTGCTATATATAAATCTAATGTAAAAGTTGGACATTCAATGTTTGTTTTTCGTTAGAAGTGAGCTTCTTTCCAATAACAAATATGAGAAAGAAGAAAATGTTTCCCGAATATCTAAGGGGGTTGATATATTATCTGAAAACAATTATAACCAAGAATGTCTTAACTTCTCAGTCTCCGCGCAGTAAATTTTCTTTGGCTATGGTAAATTGGCACGCAGACAATTGCCGTTAACGAAGACGTGCATCAAGGTTGTCAAGGTACAATGCTTAGGCTTAAACATATGAATAAATATTTCAAAAAGGGGGGAAATTAAATTCACGGTAAACGAAGGATGAGGTGGAAAGTTTTATTATAAACATGATCATCACTCAAAAGTAAGAAAGATTGTGTACAGGTTACCCAATAAATTATGTTTAGATATTATTAAAGCGCAAAGTTGAAGACCACCTTTGATATAGCTGCCAAGTAACTGGAAGAAATTAACTGGCTCACATGGCTTTCATCATAAAACCGACTTATTTTAAACTGTTTTCATATCAATGTTGATGAATTTTTATGCACAAAAAGAGAGCATTGCATTTTCAGATGAGTGCCTCAAGGTTATCTTACACCTCGTTGTCTAAATCAGACAACATGCAGGCTTTAGAATTACCTTTTAGCTGAGGAAATCTTATGGTATTCATAAAACAACTACATAATGTTCAACTAATGAATATAAATTCGATAACAAGGTAAAAATCAGAAAAGGAACTATCGCTTCAAAATGCTGGCAAAGCTATTGTTAGAATTCGGGCGAGATTTAATATGCTTCCACATCGCTATTCATTTGGCAGTGTATCCCGCTATAATTTCTTATTAAAATGAATAAACATTCGATCGTTTCGGTAGAATATTTGATGATTTGAACATATGCTACAGACGCACTACCTTCTGATCCGTTTAGGTTATTCCCTTCTGCATAAACAATCACAAGTGGTGCTGAAAGATAATGCTCGTATCAATGTTAGTAAGCATTTCTTCCAAATTCTTGGAATGCCTTACCACCAAAAGTATCACCGATGCTTTCGATTTCATACTAGCAGGTCTCTTTTGAGCTCTTAGTTAGTTAATCCACTGTAGAATACATAACCCTAAGTAGGCAGTGAAACTGACTTAAACAGTCCATTGCAGGAAGGTAAGCTTATTTCAGGAGGAAGAAATCATATTTTTGATGCATTTCTTTGGGAATGTGAGAATTATTATGGAAAAATTACTATATATAGATATTGCACGTTGTGAAGATTACTTCTCGATAATAAAGGTGATCATTTTTAAGTTCTCGGTATTTTTCGATTAATTTCATGTAAGCCTTTATTAGTTAACATTAATATTATTATAAATACACAGTCAATCCCCTGGAACCTGATAGTTCACGAAAGAACAAGACTCAGATATTTATGGGGTATAGGGACGGCAAAATTTATTTATTTATTATAAATTTAATGCCTGTACAATGGCGTAACTATGTGTTTTATAATTATTTGCGAATTGGCTCTTATTAATTGATACAGGAATTGAAGGAACTGATAATCTTTTGGTTCACCAGACTAACGAGAGAATAAACTTGAAAAAGATGAGGATAAAGTGCAATTCAGCAGGTGAACTCAGTGGGATGTGACCTCAGCTAAACATTCCGTCTCACCCGCTATTCAAAAGTTGGCATCGTCGTAGGTAGGTGAGTACTTCAGCTCATGACCTGGAAATGAACCAAGTTTAAGTACATTGTTGAAATTTCTGGGGCTGAAATTGCAAACAGTTGCAAAAGTCAGTTGATAGTCTGAAAACACTTCAAATGATGTAATGCAAGAGACCACCTAGCATTTGAGATCGCTAACAAACTTTAACATGAAATTTTAATGAAAATAAGCGTGCACGTATATCTATTAAATAGAATATTAATTTTTATATACACTTAATCTTTTATCAATTTATATTCTACTGGTCGGACCTTTAACTACCACGCAGAAAAGGAAAGATGCATTGTTGTTTTCTGCTAATAGCGGAAATAGATACTTAAAGGTTGTTTCGATGGAACAACTATTAAAGCAATAAATGTCACAGCCGTGTTCCAGCCAGAATTTTCCAGCAACCATGCTCAACTACACTTTCACTTTAAGGGAAAATAAAATGAAATCTTTTTGCTGATTTTTACTACAGTCCCATATTGAAGAAAACTTCAGCAGTCACTGTTGATCGAGGAAAAAACAAACTGTACTTTAGCAGATACTAGTAGTTTATTCCAACCTAAGATTGTTTGAAGTTTTTGAGAATGCTTCTTTCCTAATTAACGAATTGGCCATTGCACAGAGACCGAGATGGCCAAAAACGTAATGGAAATATTATTTCCGCAAGCAAATGGGCTTGAAAAATGAGATCCGGATGCTTAATTATTCTTCTTTGATTTTATAAACAAATAGGGAGGATTACTCGAGGATATGAAAGGCAATTTCTTATGATTTAATGGATTTAGAATGTAGTACATTATATATTACACACTAGGGTTTTACCAACGTTCCCTTATGGATGCAAATTCATCTGCAATTACAAGCAAAGGGTAAATGAAAATCACTAAGCTTGAATTCAGACAGTAATTGTCTTTGAATAATGACTAAAAAAATAGGCCATTTTCATCGAATGGTATTTACAAGACACTAAGCACGAAGCAAACTTAGCTATCATAGTTCACGGGTAATTGGTCTATTGGGTTCCACTTCTATTTAACTGAGCGTCGGTTTTACCAAGAAGAACCTTCTTTTCTCGATCACTGTGGTTATTACTCATATTTCAAATTATTCGCATTAAAAAACAAACTTTAATCGAAATAGATAGATATCTACCCCTCTCAAATTGAGCTGAAATATTCATTTATAAAACAAAGTAAGGGGTCATGCTTTATATCTTCGGAAAAATGGATGGTAAAATTAAAGATCGAAGAGTAAGTATATGAGGAACCTCATTTGGCCAGCTTCTGTAAAGATGACGTCATCGGTGATAGTCTAGAAATATACGGGTAGTCTAGGCATATACGGGTATTTTTCACAATATTAGGGCCTATTCATAACCGAAAGACTCACTTTAAAGCCGCTTAAGGCCTGATAATGCATTAAAAAAAGTAAAACATTAGAGAGTACTTGAGATCATTTATTCGGTGAGAAATACTAGAAATTTCGAGCATACTTCGCGAACCGGGAGTCCTCGAGGCTGCTGTTGCAGCTGGACGAACTGAACTCATCGTTTGGGTCCTCGAAGTGTAACTGCTGCTGTTGCTGCGGAAACTGCATCATCTGTTGCGGTTGCTGCTGCCACATCCCTTGAGCTTGCTGGTGGCCGTAGCTATGTAAACTGTTGCCCATCGTACCCTGGTTGTTGGTGGGCTGGTGGCTGTAGAAGCCCGACGAGTTGAACTGGTTGCAGGCTTGCTGTTGCTGTTGTTGATAATGTTGGTATGGCTCAGTTGACTGCTGGAATTGCTGTGGCTGGTTCCAGGCGTTCGAGAACGAGGAAATCGACGACGACTGAGCTGGCTGAATGTTAGCCCACGATGAAGAGATGGAGGTGGTGACGGAGGATGGGAAGGAATAGTTGAAGGACGAGTTGGCAGTCGAGCGTTTCTGTTTTGATTGTGGCAGAACCAGACCACAGTGGCGACAATTAATACTCCCAGGAATGCCCGGTGGGAGGTAAACAAACTCATCATCTTCTAAAGGTATAAAAAACGAAGTCCATTAAATACCAACTCAACAGAGGACTTTGAAAGGGGCAGCGGTGGGACGAACCAACCTTGTCTAGGCTGTGGTAGCTGGTGCATTGTTGTCGTCGGCTGTGAAATCTGTTGGAAGTAGCTGCCATGGTCCGAAGTGAGGTAGTGATCTTGGTCATGCGGATATGCCGGCGTCTGTAATTGTGGAAACCCACTGTCATGCCTTGTCGATTGAGACGAGTAGTTGAAAGAGTGGGTGCCCTGACTCGGTGGCAACGCTGCGGCGTTCATTTTCTTTCCGATCGCAATTGTGACGGAGTGCAGGGTCTCTGCCGACTTTATATACTCGCCTACACGTGAAAAGAACATCTGCACTTTCTGAAACCGCCTTGCTGCGGTTACCAGCATTATTAAGGACTTCGGATCCTGGTTAACGTACGGAGATTGCAAGCAGTCTCGCCACCCCTTAGGTCATCCAGTAAAGTACAAGGATGAATACATAAGTTCCCATTTTTCAAGCCTGTCTGAGTTCAAAAGTCATTCTGCCATTCTGAATAGAAACCTGACATATTTCTTTTTTCTACAATTTCATCTTATTTCAAACTTCCTGTTTTCGGAGTCAACTTAATTTTTCACAATCCCCGAGTCAAAAACATCATAACTTGGCGGTATCCATAGTACAGCAAGCAGATTTCCCTAATAGCCATTGAAATTGGCTATATATTTCCCTAGAAACCGAGGCAACATTATCAAAGCGACTCATATAATTCTAAGATTTTCAACTAAATTTTTCGTGCTAACAAATAATTATTCTACTTGCACTATACTAAGTCCTGTGCTCTCGTCGTCTTATTTTCCATATTATTTCAAATACACTTTTCGGTTGACGCATGACGTTGAATTAATAACCTGGAAGTCCAACAATTTTCTAGGAGGTCAAGCTCATGAATACCGCCATCACTCTTTACGTCCTTGAGTGATTGTACCAAGTTTATTCTTAATAATGGAGAAACTGTAGGAAATTTAAATAATTTATTTTCCTTACTTTATTTACGGTTAAAAATTGTCACAGAAATTGAAAAATCCCACATTGGAGAATTGACAATGCCCTTTTTGATAAAAAAAATTCACCCCAAAATAGTGCAATAAAGTTTTCTATTTCGCTCCAAATGTGATTTGCCCGCTTTCCTACTCTTTTACATAAAGCATCGACTAATGTGCCTCCAGAAATTCTCTCCGCCAAACCTACGCACTTTAATCGCTGGAGACCGTCAAATCCCCTTCATGCCCTGTCATGATCTCTCTTCTCACCAATGCGTAAACACAGCTCTAAGTTGGATGCATTCATGTCCCCCATAATTTAATGCAGAGATCAGCTTCTTACTCGAGAAACACTTTCTTCTCATTCAACGAATATATGGGTGTGTTAACTGGAACACAACTTCGTGGAAAATGACAGTTTAAGGACGTGGGTGTGTCTCCACCAGTATTTCTGATATGCTGGTGTGCAGCTGGTATTCAAAAGACGAAACTCACGTCAAAAAGCTCAATGAAGGTATTTTTCGACCTTAAATTTTTACACGTATGCTTAAAATCATTGTTCGCCCTCAATTTGTTGACGTCTAAATCATACCTAGCATATGTTTACAATAAGACAATAGTTGCGACGTAGACACAAATGCCAGCTGCATTCAGTGGAACTAGGAAAACAGAGAATTCAACTTCTGAACCAGACATCAAGGAAATTGGGTCCTCGAGAGCACCACTCGTTCCTTGATGACTATGTTACCGTTGGTTCATTCTCACACAGCTACTCTCCATTTTATCCTTCATCCAATTTTTCTTTCTCTCTGATAAAAGTATGTTCTAGTGAAATTCTACCCCTAGTAATGGTCGCTTTCACTTCTTAGCAAGTGATTTTAATTAGTGCCTATTATTGATTTTACAAATCATCAACAGGGTTTGCTTTCCTTGGAGCACGCAATGATATACAGTTCGGTAGTCATATTAGCAAAAGGCCAGCAGTGATGAAAGCCTAAATATTTTACATATTAAAAAGACTTCAATAACCTATAATCACAGGGCTTCACTATCGTTACCTTAGGGCTCCAATACCCCCACTGAGACAGGTGACAACTGATTTTAATTTGTGTAGAGGAATGTTATCTTGAGAAGGCTGCTTCATCTCTGTTCTCGACCAACTGAGTTTTTTAAAACTGGTACACCGTTTGCTAATACATCGGATTATTGCATCAGCTGGTTAGGATCTCTAGAGAATTCCAAGGACGCCAAACTGGGACTTTTCCTATTTCATACTTCATTTCTGTAAAGGCAACCAGTTATTTAATGTGGTTTTTTTTAAACTTACATTCAGTGCTGTTTTGTGGACATGGGCGTGTCAATTTATCAGTATATCTAGTGTGGTGT
Source organism: Anomotaenia brevis (assembly GCA_030710315.1). Lineage (NCBI taxonomy): Eukaryota > Metazoa > Platyhelminthes > Cestoda > Cyclophyllidea > Dilepididae > Anomotaenia > Anomotaenia brevis. Next base: position 26,101 of record JAUOZQ010000159.1, read on the forward strand.
TGATCTTCAATGAAGAAAGCCCTACCTCAAAAATCAATAAACGAACTCGCAAACTACAATGGCTCTCCTCATTTCATTAATCAGGGCATTCATTAATCATCATTGGCACCTATTCACTCGACGCCACTCGACAGTAGAGACTAATCCTTCCATTATCGTTCCTACAGTCCATTAGAGAGGGTGCCCATTAGAAAGTTCAACTTGTCACCCATTTTCGATTATAACAGAAGAACTCCCACCTCTTGTGATTGTTGTTGCCCTTACTTCACAGGAAGTGAGTCTGGAGGAAGCCCATTTCACTCTTTTCTTAGCTAAGGATCTGCCCATAAGCGTCTGCAACTTGGCCTGTGTAGCAATGGCGCAGAAGGTAGGTTGAGATCCGAGAAATTCGAAGGAGGCTAAAGGCTGGAGGACGGGGAATTTTCCTTGTTGTTTGAGGATGGCTCAATACTGTTTACAACCTTCCTCCACAATAGATGGGGCACATTGGCCAGGCATCTGAAGTCAACCTTAGCCTCTCCAAACGTTTGAAATACGCTGAAGAATTTGGAAGCGTAGTGTGACTCAGTGAGACTTGGTTTTCGCATTTGTGGGATTGGTTTGGTGTCTAGGTAAAAACATTCATAGTATTCCCAGCAATTATCTGTCATTGTAACGATGGACTCACTCACTCAGGGCACTAATGTGATCAGAACACTTTGGATATTGGTAAGCTGAGTTGTGCTTACCTATCATCGTTCTAATGTGGCGTTAGGCGACCGTAATTAGAAATCACTGGGAGTGGACACTTGAGGTTTCGTAGTGCCACAAGACTCCTATCTACTGCAAAACGTGAACCACGATGAAGTAACGTCGTTTTGGTATAACGCATATGAAAACAACTTCGATTCTCAACCAGCGAACATGACAACTGTTCTATGGCACTGCAACTGTTCTCTGGATTGCGTGCACACTCTCTGAAACGCACATGCTTCGGTCCTGAAACCAGGAGAGAAGTGTTGTCGTGCCATTTATGCATTTATAGTATTTTCGGTTGTCAATTTGTTGTTCTTCACCATAATCGAGGTGAATTTCCCCCTTTTCTTAATAGAAGCGGGCGTGTCCGAGGAGAAGGCACTCGGGTAGTTTTGTGGGATGCAGGAACAAGGGTGCGTAACCTAGACTTAGGTTTGCGACAGTGGAGTTGGTTGACTTGGCAGACCGGGCTGAGAGTCTGTGAATCTGTCCACTATCCAGTTTGTCGCTTCTGGGTGGAGGAGCTTAAACTGAGTCGGCGATGAGAATAGGAGCATTAGTGAGGCCGCCACAATATTACTAAAACTGCAATCATTACAGAGGAATAATCAGCTATTCAACACTATTATTTTTATACGAGTTTTAATTGGTAGGTGTTTTGATTGCTTATGTTTTGATAGCATTCGTGAAAAGTATCTTAAGTTTTTGAAAAAAACACCCACTTTTAGTGTTTTTAGGATTGGTTAGGTGTCTAGTTGCAGATATTAAGCGTATCCAGCTATTTTTTGTTATGGCAACGATGAACTTCACATGGATGGACGACTGTGGACGCTTGATTATTTCGTGGGGCCACAACACCCATAGTGACCTAATAACTTGAACATGAATGAACGAATGTCGTTTTTCGGTTGGTTACATTTGAGATGGGCTCGTCGATTCTCAACCAACGAAAAGGCAACACTATCATTGAAACTGTTCTCTGGATCTTGTAAATTCATTAAGGCAGGTCACGCCTTTTTGGTTCTTAAAACAAATAGAATTGCTGCACCTTACTTTATTAAGACCATTGACTGCTACTTACGATAAACGAGGTAAATGTACTACTTCTCATAAGCATATGTTTTTCGTATACTCATTACTTATTGGGATAGGATCATCTACAAATTCGTATGGCAGACGCTAGTGCAACAGTAACTGTCCCCTCGTGGTTGGTGGTTCAAGAGGTGCTGTCTCCAAAGTAATGGTGTAGTATTGGTGTAGAAATCTCCAGAATTGGTCTCTCTCTTGAGAAGTAGAAAACGTGATTTCCTCCGACGAATCATCGTCGTTTATCCTATTTCTGACCTCTAGCCCTAGCTTAAGTTTGGAGTCGATTGAAAGAAGCACTTAATTCAGACTGCTGCCTTCTTTCAACCATAAAACATGGCGGAGGCTCTGTGCTGATGAGCTGTAGTGCCGTTTCTTGGAAATCCGCCGCCGGGCAAATGATAGTTTTTCATGCATGAAGAATAAACAGCCGAGTCTATTTAGGAATTTTGGGCGATTAAGTTCACTATCCTATGAGTCACAGATTGTGGTTTCGTAGGGGAAGGCGATCTTTCATGATGGTGATAATCTACCAATCCATAGGGCTAGAATTGTTACAGAATGAGCATCTCACCTGGGTGGCACAATCCTCAGAATTTAATTTCATTATTAAGCATTACTGGTCGATTTCTGCCGCCGTCAACGTCTCCAAAAGAAATGTAGGGTGTTTTGAATGGAGAAAGAGCTAAAATTTCCTTGTAAACAATAAGCAGTTTGAACGAATCAATTGAGCGATAAATGAGGCTGTAATTGCCACAATAGGTGGACCTATGCCATATTAAAACATATTTGCTGATTTATAAGGTATGTCTCCTGTGTTAGTCACGGAGTGCACTGCCGTTTCCCCATCAATCTCCAAAGTGTCTGTGTATTATCCAAAATTTGGAGTAGAAATGAACTTTAATCCCGATATTGACTAGATGGGAACATTCTGGAGAACCCTTCTTGAGTTGTGATCAACCCACGTTACCTATCTGATTGCTGGGTAGGCAAAAGTGAGTAAAAATTGACGCTTGAACCTTATCTAAGACCCGGACAGTCTAAATATTTTTCTTACATGACCTCCAAACTAACGCGCGAAAAAAAGTTGAATATTCCTCAAAAGAACTGATATTTTGTCTAATATTTGCAAATTGTTGTGTTCTCTAGATTGACTGAGATCTACTGCATGACAACTTGGCATAATTTTTCTACCTCACGTTTGCTTTGGCAATTTTTAACCCAATCAGATTGAACTGGGATTGTGTCAATTAGCAACATATGTACGATCTTCTACCCTCTTCTTCTTCCTCCTCTTCCTCTCCTGTTCCCAGTGGAGAAACAGGATTAATTGTCAATTAAAGGCTGATTGATATTAGAGTTTGCATTACGTAAAGCAACCAAAACTGCCCCTCGTTGAGGAAAAATGTTGACAAATCTGCAAAAAGCTGCCTCTTGTAGTTGAAACGGTCATCTATGGGATCAGTTTGAAGCAGAGGCGGCTATTTTAAGAAAGCAGATTCGTTTTGCACAGCAAGTGATGCTTCGTTCAAAGGAAAGCTGAAAAGTTCGTCTTCTGATTAGCAGACATCTACTGTTGAAAAAACTCGCTTGAGTTGCACTCATTCGGCCCCATCTTCCTGGAATACCTTAGAGTTTCCAAAGGAAAAAGTGTCCAAAAACTGTGCAAATCACAGGATTTAACAGACTTAAGCTAAGGAAATATTATTGCCGTTATAGAAGTTTGTTTAGTATAACAGTCGCCATTTACGCATATTGCAGCATCACTCCGGCAAAGCCATGAATATGGGCGAACTGATTTTACCCTTTTCCTAGGAGAAGATTCTCCCTAAAATCTGATTTTCTTAATATGTAGGGTAACTGGGCATATAGAATACCATCTGTAAACTGTCTCATACAATTTGGAAGTTCGTCGTTTTTAATACCTTAAGGAGCTCAGTGGAAGACTGTCACCGAATATTCAGGACGCCATTTTGCGTCTCAAACCAATCACAAACCATTTTTCTACTTCTTCCATGCATCCACAAACAAACTCCTCACCAGTGATTCCACATATACTGTGACTTTTCAACCGGCTAGCCGAGACCTGGAAGACCTTCGTTCACTTCGATGGATTGTCACAGTATTTAACACAAGGTTCCGAACTAACCGAATAATGCGTCACCTGCCGTTTTCAACAACGACAACAGACACCCGGATATTTCTGTGTATTCTCCCACTATTTTGACCCAGCTCCTTCACTCTACGAAATACTCTTGCAACTCTTGTCTCCCACACACTTTGCGGATGCGCCGTAACCTCCCCTTCTTGAGCGACTGTTTATAGAGCATTTCTTTCAAAACTAACAAACGCTCTAGGTGGGGAGTATTGTGGCGGCCTGAAGTCACCTGGGTAGTCTAGACAGCCCAGACCTCACTACCGGACTCCCCTATCGCCATACCAAGTCTGAATCACGCCCCCTTATTCCCTTACCACATAAGACACGTTTCCTATAAAAGTTCTGGTGCGCGAATCTCCCCTTCTCCCACCGGAAGTGGGACCAACTGAGAGGGGAAGTAAATCCCTCTTAGAGATTATCTAATTTTTAATTTTAATCTTTTATGAGTACTTAAATATTCTGAATTATTCCTTCCCTTGGCCTTTTGCGAAACTCTAACCGCTATTATAATAATTTATTAGTAATAAATAAAGTGGAGGACAATATTTTTCTAATATTATTTTTTAAATATATGTGAATTTGTATCAACCTAACAGACTTCTGAGCGAAAAAATGTGACCACTGAAAAAAGTATAATAATTCGTAATTCCAATGTGATTTATCAATGTCTTGCATATGAATTTCGAGTCAAGTCAATTTTAAACCTATTTCGGGTTTAATCTGTATGAAGTGCTTTTGTTTTAAAGATAGAATGTTGCTAGGATGAATCTCGATATATTCGTAAATAATTATTTGACCTCGATACAAGGTGTGAAGAATAAGGGTGCAAAAGCGAGTTGGTGCTGATAAACACTGTATATGGAGTTGACAAAAAACAAATGGTTTAAGAAGGCGGTTGGTTTAGTGACATCAAAGGTGATCATAAAATAAATGGTTTAATTTCCCTTAGAACTACTGATTTAGATCAAGTATCATAGTAGAAACAAAAACTGGGCCTTAAAGATTCTTTCATCGCCTCAAAACAGAAGAGATAGATGGTATTATATATATATTCTCTGGTGGCCTTATCTGCTCCATTTGATATTTAATAAAATTTGCTTAAACCGCAAAATTTTCGTCTAATTAATAACCAGTTTTAAATTATTTCTTAAACTTATACGGGTTTCTAACCGTGTTCTTGAGAGTAACGATCACATAATTTCAGTTCAGTATGAACCAGCTTATAGATATCAGTGAATTATTGAATTAACTGTTTGTGTTCAGCATAAATGACGTTTTATTCTCACTTGTTTGACAAAGTCGGATAATATTAACAAAAGTAATGATCTTAAATCACAAACGCAGACGATTTCACCGTAAAAATATGCAAAGGAAAGTTTAAAAAATGTTTCCATCACTTCTGTCAGCTGATGAAAGCTCACTCTTAGTAAAAGTTGATCAATAAATAATAAAAAAAATTGAAATAGAAGAAGGACTTTGTTAAAGTACAATTGAGTGAGCAAAATCACGAAGACGTGACCGCACCTCAATAGTTTCTAGGAAGTAAATTCAATGATAGTCTTGATATAAACCATCTAAAATTGGTGCAATTTCGTCCGCTTTGAAAGCATAGTTTCAACTGCTTATGTTGTGTGGCTACTAATCGATTAATATGTCGAGCTACACCATATTACAAATCACCATCGATTTCGTCGAAAAGACCATGTAGGGGTCTCAGAGTGTTGTCGTGCGTTATTGAAGTATTTCTTCCATTATCCATAACATGATGTCAAGGAACTATTACCATAAAGACAATTGATTTTGAGCATTGTAAATGCAGCGGTATTGAGCAGTCTTCACCCAGCACACTTGGAGTGTTTGCTCATTGGGTATGAAGGTGATGCGTCACCAGATTCGTCGTTGGCATAGTTCACGTGACTCTGCTAATGCTTCAGTAAGTGAAAAGTTAAGATATTCTTAGTTTCTGAAATTTTTTTGCTCTCAATGGAACTTAATACACGATTAAACGTCGTGAGTATATATATAAATGAAGTCGTTCATCTAAATAAGTCTTATAAAATTCACCTGTTCTGAAGCCAGCCTTGTCGTCCAGTACAGAACTTTTCATCGAAATTAAGCTAAAACATCTGAAAACACCCAGGCAACCATGACTATCACGTTTTGAGATGCCGAGTGCAGTGCTTTGAACCTGATAAAGGCTCTATAGTACGTTCATACTGAAATTTTCAAGATTTAACACAAGTGATATTTTTGTTTTTATTTGAATTAGATAATAATTTGAAGATAATGTCCACCAGCCCTCAACGCTAATTGCAATCCTCTTGCTCAAGGTGCTTACCAAGTCCAAAATTAGTTTTTCTGAAGAACTGAGTTTGCCGCCCCCCCCTATTTTGATGGGAAAATAAAATAGCCTTATAAGCATAATAATATACAGTGTATTGAACGTTTGCAAGGAATTAATGACTTCGTAATAAAGTAGATTTAACGGAAGTTAATTCAATAGGCATATATTTTTAGTATAGTAGAAATGTTTAACTCAAATGAATAGACATCAGTGACAATTACAGCCTCCATTCGGAGACTTGAGCAAGTTGATTCTCCACTGCACTGGCCTGACCTTCAATACTAGTGATTCCTTCCAGCCAGTACGCATATCTTTAGAGCAGGCTGAACACAATTTCTTTCGTTCGACTCAAGAATTCGCATATCTAATCAGTACCCTCGGCCGGAATGTATGAATATTGGGGGAGTACAGAACATTCGCCATGAATTCCGCCTAATATTCACGAGATGGACGCCAACCGAATGCTTTACAAACTATATTCGAATTTTATTGAATACATCTATGCTCTATATCTATTTGTCTTTTGTGTTCAATGGATATCATTGTGCTATAGAGAACAATGATATAAATAATTCCCCTGGCATAGGGATCACATCATAGATTTGCCTGTTGTAGCAATGGTATGGTGATCAATTTCGTCCTCGACAGCTCTATATTCGACATATTACATTCCATTGACAGGTTAAGATATTCACTGGAGTTCTTTGGAAGCTAGTGTGATCGTACGAATGGGCGAGCAAGTGTTTTACGTTTTCTTGATAAACTAAGTCGTAAATTCAACCCATTACGTCAAGCACTTTTTCCTGCATACTATTTTTGGAAGAAATCACAATCGCCTGGTTTCGCGATGCCAACGTCATCTTGCCATCTCTGTCTCGTAGTCTCCATCGCCTTGTAGTTTCCTTGTTCATGCTGATTTCGTGATCTAAGTCACTGTTTAGTGAACACCGATCATAATCTACCACTGTGCGCTCCAACACCAGGATACAAGTTAAAGCATTCGATGATGAATTCGGTGGGTTTCAGTCATTATTTGCTGACCTATATAAATGAATGATGAAAGATTATAGGAAGCACTGTTTGCGTTAGCAGCCTTAGCAAAACTGGAAATAAACCAAGTGAATGCTATCCTGTCTTTATAGGGTCAACATTTAACAAATTTTCGAACCTGTATGATATGTAAAACAAGTCACCATTGTGAACGTTAAGATATGTGGCATGACTCTGCAGGGCAAAGAAAGAGCTTTAGCTTGGAGTTTGGTTACCGTGATTGCCGAAAGCACCATCATTATCTGAACTGCTTAGCCAGCATTTATGCGACATGGTAGTAGTAGGAACATTTCGGAAACTGGGAGATTATGTTAAGTGAGCTCGAGCGATCCGTTTGCTGAGTTTGCGCTGCTGAGTAAAAATCCCCATGGTAATAGACACTTAGGCCTTGCTTACTTCTACTTTATCCAACTTAGATTAACTTCAAAAAAGTGTTTTATTTCTAGTAAAGCCGAGTTGGGGGATAAACAACGCATGTGAAAAGAGACGCCTACCATGGCAGCCTCTTAATTATGGTTTTCATGAATACTGATTGCTAACTCAGAGGTTACTCAATATATATACATTTGAGAGACAGACAAGTTTAGAATCAATTAAGTACACTTTGATTCTTATTATTCACACACTACCTCCCAAGATGATTGCGTCATAATGTCAATGCCCCCGATTTATGTTATTGATGTGGTCTTAGCACAGATAATAGTAGTTACATTCATCAAGATGTGCAATATGGACTTTAATTTTCAGGAAAAGCTGGGATCTCAAGAAAGGCTCAAGGGTCCTCTAATTATGATTTCTCTTCACTGTCGCCAATCAGTAAGCAGATCCAGCAGACCGTTGGAACTCAACTCAAATAAATGGTTTCCAGAAGTTCATTATCCAAGTAGCATACTTATTGGAGTTTATTCCACCCAAAACTTACAAATACTGGACATACGCTCTAGTTTTGCAAGAAGAGGCTTCTTCCGGTAATAGTAGTTGCAATTTCCCAATTCATGCTACTAGATAGTTTTCACAGTGTTCAAGAGAGAACACTGAAGTTAGCACTTTCAAAAATATGGAAAAGCACCCAAATAATGTTCCGTTAAATTATTCCTCACACCTTGCATATATATTTATTTGCTTTTGACTATCAAACTGAAATATTAGCTTGTTCAACGGTCCAGCTGGTTTGTCAGGTCTGCATTCATTGAGCGGTTTATTAAGCTGCCATAGACATCTAGTAAATATTGGCTGAGATTCGAATCCTTATTTCCAAGATACTGTGTACTAAATATTTTAAGATTTTACGTTATAGTACTAAGATATTTCACTACACAATTGGACTACATCAGAGGAGTCCCAAATGGGCCTACAATTAAAAAAATCAATAGAGGTCCAAATTTGAGCTGCATGCTTGAAAATGCCTATTCCTAATACCCTATGGTTGCTACTTATTACAGTTTGGAGTGCATGACTGATCTTAGAATTTCATTCTCTAGCATATCACCAATGAGCGAAATTTCAAGTTACGTCTATTTAAAAGGAACAGATAATCGACACTGAGAGGTGCACAGGGTTGCATCTTGCTGTTTTTCGGAATTGGCAATCTAAACAAATGTAATTTAATAGTTTGCCGAAAGTTAATTAAGCGACTGCTTAATCGCTCGAGCTATATGCCTAAGTCCAAATATTACTTGCCGAATAAGAATTAATTTGCACTCGGCAACACACTCCAAGCGTACTCCGAGCACTATCCAGTCATGTTACAAATCAGGTGTGCTTTCTTTTGCACGAAAGTCATTTAATTCGATGAAAATGAACTTTTATTCAAAAAACTGCAAAATCGACTGCTCTAAATTGTATTACCATAAAAATTGTATACACCTGCAAATTAGATAAAAATTAAACTCACAAACGCTATTCAACTGTATTTTTACATTAATTGCAGCATTATAGGAAGCTATAAATAACATTAAGCAAGTCATTTTCTAACTTGGGACATTTAAGGTCATAGCGGCTGATTTAAAAGACCTTATTTATTTCCCAGATGTACGCATAAACCTTTTCGAAGTGATTTTTTTTCTGCTAAGGGACTAATAGTACCTACTTGATTTTTTTCGTTTTAGAACGTTAACGGGGAACAAAATGCTTTGGTGAAAAGCAGTACGTAATCCAGTTTATTCAAAAAGGATAATATCTAAATTTTCCTAATATATAGCATTGGATTTTGACAGAAAATTCCAGTTTCTTTTGACGTGCTCTCGTAAAGTAGGCCATGAGCCTAGATTCTGAAACAATATTATCTCTTTGGGAAGTAAATGGCTCTACTTTGTTCACAGTTCGCAAGATATTTAGTCTAAAAAGACAATTTTAAGTTCCTAATAAACTGATTCTTGCCTTTTGTGAGAATTAAAATGGATAAAACCTCGTAAATAGCGGAGAACCTCTAAACTTAAGTGTATTTAACTCGATTTAAACTTATCTCCTTGAGAGAGGACCACAAATTCAATGCCGATTGAACGAATATTGGATACGTTAAGCAGAGCAGATAAATCCTAAGTAACTTTCGTGTGCATACTTTACTAATTAATAAACGGACCCCTCTCCATACGGAACGGGAGACTATCTTTGGATCAAAAATATAGGCTGTTAAGAATCTTTTACAGAGGAAATACTTGGATATCTTCCCCCATTAGCCTAATATGGTCATTCATATCTCAATGATTCCTTACATGTTTGAATCTCTACTATTCCTTCATATACAGACGATAACGTTAATGAGCAATGAGTAGAACCTAAAAGCTTAAAAATTTGCAATTTTATTAATCTCAGCTTTCGAAGTAGATTGATTATAATCATGGTTTAATGAACAGTTACAACGAAAATTAAAAACAAACTATCCAGATTCAAAATGGAGAATCGAGAGACTAAGAGACTATGATAACTGGATAAGGGATCATAACATCATATCAGATTATAATAGCACGGCAAATGATTTCCTTACGAAATCTTCGAGGATATCTGCAAATGTTAAAACTTAAATTAAGGTTTTTATGTTGCCTCTAATTTGTCGAAGTCAAGAATTAATCTTGAATAAGGCCATTCAATCAAACAACACGGAGACTTTGGGGGATTTTATGTCATATTTCAAGACCACTGAATTCGAAAAGTGGCAAGAAATACCATTCCTCGAGCCTCAAAACCTGCAAGATATTAAAAGGTATGAGTTCATCTCGACTTAATTCCACATGAGTTAAACTCACCGATTTGAATTTGAATTCAAGGCATTTCCTACTGGAGAACGAACAAAATATGCAGTTTGAAAATATTATACGAATTTTTTAATCATTTGAATGAAAAGTTCTAGCTTTTCCTAAAACAGAGGTACTGCCTTTCAAAGAGGTTTGTCAGTAACTTTTTTTCCGGAATTTAAAATTCAAACGGCAGTGCACTCCGTGACTAACACAGGAGACATACCTTATAAATCAGCAAATATGTTTTAATATGGCATAGGTCCACCTATTGTGGCAATTACAGCCTCATTTATCGCTCAATTGATTCGTTCAAACTGCTTATTGTTTACAAGGAAATTTTAGCTCTTTCTCCATTCAAAACACCCTACATTTCTTTTGGAGACGTTGACGGCGGCAGAAATCGACCAGTAATGCTTAATAATGAAATTAAATTCTGAGGATTGTGCCACCCAGGTGAGATGCTCATTCTGTAACAATTCTAGCCCTATGGATTGGTAGATTATCACCATCATGAAAGATCGCCTTCCCCTACGAAACCACAATCTGTGACTCATAGGATAGTGAACTTAATCGCCCAAAATTCCTAAATAGACTCGGCTGTTTATTCTTCATGCATGAAAAACTATCATTTGCCCGGCGGCGGATTTCCAAGAAACGGCACTACAGCTCATCAGCACAGAGCCTCCGCCATGTTTTATGGTTGAAAGAAGGCAGCAGTCTGAATTAAGTGCTTCTTTCAATCGACTCCAAACTTAAGCTAGGGCTAGAGGTCAGAAATAGGATAAACGACGATGATTCGTCGGAGGAAATCACGTTTTCTACTTCTCAAGAGAGAGACCAATTCTGGAGATTTCTACACCAATACTACACCATTACTTTGGAGACAGCACCTCTTGAACCACCAACCACGAGGGGACAGTTACTGTTGCACTAGCGTCTGCCATACGAATTTGTAGATGATCCTATCCCAATAAGTAATGAGTATACGAAAAACATATGCTTATGAGAAGTAGTACATTTACCTCGTTTATCGTAAGTAGCAGTCAATGGTCTTAATAAAGTAAGGTGCAGCAATTCTATTTGTTTTAAGAACCAAAAAGGCGTGACCTGCCTTAATGAATTTACAAGATCCAGAGAACAGTTTCAATGATAGTGTTGCCTTTTCGTTGGTTGAGAATCGACGAGCCCATCTCAAATGTAACCAACCGAAAAACGACATTCGTTCATTCATGTTCAAGTTATTAGGTCACTATGGGTGTTGTGGCCCCACGAAATAATCAAGCGTCCACAGTCGTCCATCCATGTGAAGTTCATCGTTGCCATAACAAAAAATAGCTGGATACGCTTAATATCTGCAACTAGACACCTAACCAATCCTAAAAACACTAAAAGTGGGTGTTTTTTTCAAAAACTTAAGATACTTTTCACGAATGCTATCAAAACATAAGCAATCAAAACACCTACCAATTAAAACTCGTATAAAAATAATAGTGTTGAATAGCTGATTATTCCTCTGTAATGATTGCAGTTTTAGTAATATTGTGGCGGCCTCACTAATGCTCCTATTCTCATCGCCGACTCAGTTTAAGCTCCTCCACCCAGAAGCGACAAACTGGATAGTGGACAGATTCACAGACTCTCAGCCCGGTCTGCCAAGTCAACCAACTCCACTGTCGCAAACCTAAGTCTAGGTTACGCACCCTTGTTCCTGCATCCCACAAAACTACCCGAGTGCCTTCTCCTCGGACACGCCCGCTTCTATTAAGAAAAGGGGGAAATTCACCTCGATTATGGTGAAGAACAACAAATTGACAACCGAAAATACTATAAATGCATAAATGGCACGACAACACTTCTCTCCTGGTTTCAGGACCGAAGCATGTGCGTTTCAGAGAGTGTGCACGCAATCCAGAGAACAGTTGCAGTGATAGCAGTTGTCATGTTCGCTGGTTGAGAATCGAAGTTGTTTTCATATGCGTTATACCAAAACGACGTTACTTCATCGTGGTTCACGTTTTGCAGTAGATAGGAGTCTTGTGGCACTACGAAACCTCAAGTGTCCACTCCCAGTGATTTCTAATTACGGTCGCCTAACGCCACATTAGAACGATGATAGGTAAGCACAACTCAGCTTACCAATATCCAAAGTGTTCTGATCACATTAGTGCCCTGAGTGAGTGAGTCCATCGTTACAATGACAGATAATTGCTGGGAATACTATGAATGTTTTTACCTAGACACCAAACCAATCCCACAAATGCGAAAACCAAGTCTCACTGAGTCACACTACGCTCCCAAATTCTTCAGCGTATTTCAAACGTTTGGAGAGGCTAAGGTTGACTTCAGATGCCTGGCCAATGTGCCCCATCTATTGTGGAGGAAGGTTGTAAACAGTATTGAGCCATCCTCAAACAACAAGGAAAATTCCCCGTCCTCCAGCCTTTAGCCTCCTTCGAATTTCTCGGATCTCAACCTACCTTCTGCGCCATTGCTACACAGGCCAAGTTGCAGACGCTTATGGGCAGATCCTTAGCTAAGAAAAGAGTGAAATGGGCTTCCTCCAGACTCACTTCCTGTGAAGTAAGGGCAACAACAATCACAAGAGGTGGGAGTTCTTCTGTTATAATCGAAAATGGGTGACAAGTTGAACTTTCTAATGGGCACCCTCTCTAATGGACTGTAGGAACGATAATGGAAGGATTAGTCTCTACTGTCGAGTGGCGTCGAGTGAATAGGTGCCAATGATGATTAATGAATGCCCTGATTAATGAAATGAGGAGAGCCATTGTAGTTTGCGAGTTCGTTTATTGATTTTTGAGGTAGGGCTTTCTTCATTGAAGATCAACACCACACTAGATATACTGATAAATTGACACGCCCATGTCCACAAAACAGCACTGAATGTAAGTTTAAAAAAAACCACATTAAATAACTGGTTGCCTTTACAGAAATGAAGTATGAAATAGGAAAAGTCCCAGTTTGGCGTCCTTGGAATTCTCTAGAGATCCTAACCAGCTGATGCAATAATCCGATGTATTAGCAAACGGTGTACCAGTTTTAAAAAACTCAGTTGGTCGAGAACAGAGATGAAGCAGCCTTCTCAAGATAACATTCCTCTACACAAATTAAAATCAGTTGTCACCTGTCTCAGTGGGGGTATTGGAGCCCTAAGGTAACGATAGTGAAGCCCTGTGATTATAGGTTATTGAAGTCTTTTTAATATGTAAAATATTTAGGCTTTCATCACTGCTGGCCTTTTGCTAATATGACTACCGAACTGTATATCATTGCGTGCTCCAAGGAAAGCAAACCCTGTTGATGATTTGTACAATCAATAATAGGCACTAATTAAAATCACTTGCTAAGAAGTGAAAGCGACCATTACTAGGGGTAGAATTTCACTAGAACATACTTTTATCAGAGAGAAAGAAAAATTGGATGAAGGATAAAATGGAGAGTAGCTGTGTGAGAATGAACCAACGGTAACATAGTCATCAAGGAACGAGTGGTGCTCTCGAGGACCCAATTTCCTTGATGTCTGGTTCAGAAGTTGAATTCTCTGTTTTCCTAGTTCCACTGAATGCAGCTGGCATTTGTGTCTACGTCGCAACTATTGTCTTATTGTAAACATATGCTAGGTATGATTTAGACGTCAACAAATTGAGGGCGAACAATGATTTTAAGCATACGTGTAAAAATTTAAGGTCGAAAAATACCTTCATTGAGCTTTTTGACGTGAGTTTCGTCTTTTGAATACCAGCTGCACACCAGCATATCAGAAATACTGGTGGAGACACACCCACGTCCTTAAACTGTCATTTTCCACGAAGTTGTGTTCCAGTTAACACACCCATATATTCGTTGAATGAGAAGAAAGTGTTTCTCGAGTAAGAAGCTGATCTCTGCATTAAATTATGGGGGACATGAATGCATCCAACTTAGAGCTGTGTTTACGCATTGGTGAGAAGAGAGATCATGACAGGGCATGAAGGGGATTTGACGGTCTCCAGCGATTAAAGTGTGTAGGTTTGGCGGAGAGAATTTCTGGAGGCACATTAGTCGATGCTTTATGTAAAAGAGTAGGAAAGCGGGCAAATCACATTTGGAGCGAAATAGAAAACTTTATTGCACTATTTTGGGGTGAATTTTTTTTATCAAAAAGGGCATTGTCAATTCTCCAATGTGGGATTTTTCAATTCCTGTGACAATTTTTAATCGTAAATAAAGTAAGGAAAATAAATTATTTAAATTTCCTACAGTTTCTCCATTATTAAGAATAAACTTGGTACAATCACTCAAGGACGTAAAGAGTGATGGCGGTATTCATGAGCTTGACCTCCTAGAAAATTGTTGGACTTCCAGGTTATTAATTCAACGTCATGCGTCAAACGAAAAGTGTATTTGAAATAATATGGAAAATAAGACGACGAGAGCACAGGACTTAGTATAGTGCAAGTAGAATAATTATTTGTTAGCACGAAAAATTTAGTTGAAAATCTTAGAATTATATGAGTCGCTTTGATAATGTTGCCTCGGTTTCTAGGGAAATATATAGCCAATTTCAATGGCTATTAGGGAAATCTGCTTGCTGTACTATGGATACCGCCAAGTTATGATGTTTTTGACTCGGGGATTGTGAAAAATTAAGTTGACTCCGAAAACAGGAAGTTTGAAATAAGATGAAATTGTAGAAAAAAGAAATATGTCAGGTTTCTATTCAGAATGGCAGAATGACTTTTGAACTCAGACAGAAATTCTGGAAATGAAGGTTTGAAGATTATCATAAAGGGGATTGCTACAAACAACGAGCTATCCCACTTAAGTAAGCAACCCGATCCTTTCGATATCCGCTTCGAGAAGATAGTAAGGAAGAGATGAGTTAGAGCAAGTGTGTAAGTGTGTATTTAGGACGTGAATGTGAGGGTCTAAATAGGCTATATCTGATTTCAACTAAGCAGGAATCGCTTCGTAATTGGCTCACGGAGAGTTGTACTCGGATGCGATTCCTACTGGGTAGCCGTACGCCACAATCATGTCGGTTTCTGGAGAACAAATTCATTATAGTTCTTTGGTAAATTGAAGAATTCATCAATTATGTAGGAAAAACTTAGCTAATGATAAGCTAAATGATCGATTCAGCGAATTCAGTTGTAATTTAAAACAGCTTGACAGTTGCACGAATTTTTCGTTTTTAATTATTACATTTGCCTATATTTTGTTGACATTTATTATTTCTAAAATTTCTTAGAGACTCTGTGTCCCTTCCCAGCCATCGCCTCCACCTCTTCTTCTTCTTCTTCTTCTTCTTCTTCTCCTCCTCCTCTTCCTCCGCCTCCACTATGTGTTAATCTGGGTGATGGTGGTGGAGATGGTGATGCATGACGCTTATTTGGTCTTGGTGGCGGGCCTCCTGGTGGTCCTCCTAAGCTAATAGAAATATCCTAGGATATCATTAATTCCTATCTTTTGACTAAACAATTCGAACTTATTATCATTACGATGATTTATCTGTACAAAGAGAATTTCGCAATCACAATTGTCTAGCAAATTTTACATCAGTTATTAAAAATAAGCTACTCAGGCTACCAAGTAGTTCGCATTTTGGGGATATTTGTGGGTTTCAGTTTTTTTTAGTAAATCTTTGCTGTTATTAAAGCTGTGTTCGATTTAAGCATAATATGCGTATTTTTCAGAGAGGAAAATAATTTCAATTATACCCTTTCCGTAGTCTCTGTAGATTCATAGAAGCTCAAAATTTCTTTCATTATAATCTTCAAACCCCAAGATAGCAAATGAACTATTGATAGCATTTGCAATGTTGAAATGTTAATTTTGATTGGATATGCAAGGTTTGAATGATATTTTTATCAAACTTTAAATTCTTCCGAATGTAATAAGCTTGTTCCGTTTCCTCTAAAAACAAGTTGTTTGTGTAACGTGAAATCGACAGGGATTCGCAACATTTAAATCTTACGATTTTTCTCCCTAACAATACCTATTTAATATGCAAAACAATAGATAGAGTTAGAATTCTTATATGTAATGTCAAGCGGTTGGTGGTTGTTTTATATTATATTTAAGACCATAATAGGTTATCAATATTTTTAATTTGCAATGCCACAACTTCTTTTAATAATGTAAGGGACTTAGACAAATTCTACTAAATTGATAAAGATCTATACTTTTATATGCGTTTAATTTATATCTGTGATTGATTTTGTGAGCCGACAACTAATCCCCTTCATAAGGTCGTTTGAGAAGTTACAATAAATGAGACCTCTAAAGAAGAGTTGGCAAAATGATCCCGAAAGCCTAGTTGATGTTTGTGGTGGCGAATGAGTTCTATATTAATGTTTACATATAAAAGACCTTTATAAAACATTTTTCTCTAGCAATGCTGCTAACTACTCACGCAAAGGGTGGAAATTCCGAAAGCAAAGAAAATCCCAATTTTTCATTTATATTTCGTATTTTACTACGCATTTACTCTTAGTAGTAATTACTGTATCAAATTAAAATCTTAGTAGCGTTTTAAATTATGTCTTAATAGCTAAGAAGAAGGTGAGGTACGACCATTAATGCAATCAGGAGGAAGGGGATTGGGAAGAGCTGGAGCTAGAGGAGGCTTTAGAGGTAGAGGAAGAGGAGCGGCCCCACATTGGACACCTTTGAATAATGGAGGACCAACACGATTAGGCGGAGGAGGGGGAGGTGGCAGAGGTGAATGAAGAGATAGACACGTACACTGAATTTACGCTTTCTAGAAGATTCTATAAAAGGTTCAAACACCGGTGTACAATTAGCTCGCCCTTCTTATACTACTTCAGTATGATTTTCCAAAGTTGCTACACAAACGAAAATTTAATCTGCTATAGAGATGGTTCCAGAAATGGCAATGCTTACCTCCTGTTTCAGTTTGTAACCTTATGACAAGCGGCATTTTTAACACATTCGTTAGTATTCGTAAGAAACGCTGAATTAGATGCAATATGACATCATTAAACCAATGGAACTGTAGTGTTTACGCGTTGCGCTGATGTAAGGACAAGGGCACGAACGAACCAATCACAGATCGCTTAGTCACAATTTGTGCCCAGGCACGTTAATTAGTGCACACAACTTCGTACAACGGCGTGCAAGCAAGACGTCCTTCGTAACGTGTTAGGCATTTCTGCTAATACAATTTAATACGTTCTTTCTTGGTCTTCTCTTCCCTGGAACGTATTTGGAAGTCTTTAAAGTGATAACCACTTTAGAACAAATCGTCCAATTGCCTTTAAGCACTTAACTTTAATGAGATTTTTATAACCATTTTTCTGCATTGTAAATTAAAAATGATTACTAAAAATCATTAAAGTGGCCTTTTTCATAAAATTAAATACCATTATTCTCAGTCTGCCATGTTATACAGAGCCTTGGCTTAATTTACCAAAGACAAACTCAAAGTTTCATACTTTAATTATTTAATGGAAAGAGAAAGCATCGAAGATAAAAACATACTTGCAACCACTTGAAAATACCACCTGATGTCTTACGGTACTTGGCCCATAAAAGCTAACTATACGATACACGGATTCAAAACGAAATGGAGATGATAAATAATCCAGTAAAACGTCGCATCTTTAGGCACATTCTCAGTACTGCCATTTAAAGTGTATAGAAATTTCGATTTCATATTCACCAATATCAGGTTTTAATTGAGCGTTAACAAGTGTCTATCCAAAAGTTCTTGGAAGTCGTTAAAAGCAGATAAATCACCGAGTTTGGGCATTTGAGAATACTTAACTGGGCTTCCCCTAGAGCTTAAATGCCTACCATTGGTAACACAGTTTGGACCCCATAAAAAGCTTCTTGCTATACCATGGGACATTTATTGTGATATATCACAATTTTAATGCAACTCAAATGGAAGGAAGCATAGAAAACTGAAGCTCTGAAAAAAATGTCATTGGAATCGTGATCCAAACAAATTTAACCTACTTTATAAATGTATTTGATGTTTCAAAGGTGAAAGAGACATCTCTAAAGAGGCATAAATTACCAGGAGCCTCTGAAAGTTGCCGAATCATTGAGCTGTTCAATCATATATCTAAGATTCGAATATCCTAAATGTCTGAGAATTAATGCTAAATTAGAATTTATTAAATGCCTTAAAATAGTGTTAATTATTTTTTTAAGTTCGTTCAAACACGTCCAACAGTTTTGTCGAGAATCGGACGCCTGTCTTTTTCTATTAAAAGGCCATTTTTTCTACAAATTTGCTTCTAAAGAGCATCCACATTTCTTAAACTAAATTAAGCGTTTAGTCAAATAATGGGTTAAGTTGCATCTATTAATCAAAAAGATCAAATGTGCAGAGTTTTCTTCTGTTCATTATCGAAAAGATTACGAAAGGATAAATATTTTTGCATATCAAACAACTGCTTGGGCTTGCTTTCTGGCCTTTGGTTAGCGTTGCCTCAAGGCTACACTAGACATTTTTGTCGTATTTAAGTTCTAGGCTCACCATAATTCTGAATGGAAAACTAACAAAAAATGAATACCGAAGGATATGAAAAGTAGGGAGCTGTATACTGGTCAATTTACTTTGCAACCCTTATTGCATAAACATTGTATAAACAATGCTTACTCGCTCCGGCAATTAATCACCTGCGCCTGCGGTGAAACAGTATTCAGAAGTAATGACGTTTGGAGTACTTTGACCTTACAGCATATTAGAACTTTGGCTGATTCCTCTGCCCTCCAAGACGGCAATATTTTCATAAATTAATCTCCTTCGGATTCAGCCAATCACTAGATTCTCCCTCATGTTTTAAGCTCGAATGTGATGAAAGGAATTCATATAAGAATGCTCAGTAAATTGGGATTCTGACAAATTGTGGCCTAGAATGTTAGACTATCGCGATAACATCACAACAATTTTTTCTTGTTAAATATCGAAATATCTTTTCGAATAAGTTAACGCTGTACTTGAGCTTCCTTTAAGCAAAGAGCAATAAACGTTTATATAAACAAATATATTTTACACATTATGTATTGATATGTTGCACTAAAACTCTGAAAATAATATTAAAATGATCGTTTATGAGCAATATTTACTGTACAAATGTCAGTTATAGCGGTAGATGTAAATCTGTCGATTACTGCTTATGGTAGATAAGGCAAAACACAAATAACATATAACAAATTTGAATGTATATTCAACTGAAGAACTTACACTGCGATACCAAATTCATATTTGCAATTTTATATAAGAATTTACTTACCTAAAAACGAAACTCGATTTTCAAAGCTGTGTTAGGGGTTGATATGTGACATTTCATTAGTTCACTCTAATTTGTTAAAAGGGAAATTGTGTGTCTTGCTTTTAGAAGCCTAATTAAATCCCATTTTGAAGGGTATGAGTAACGCGTGGAATAGTATTTCCGCCCAGGGCAAGGTTTTTAATGCCATCAAAATTTTCATAAATCTGCTACAAAAAGCAGGGAAGCATAATTTACCGTCATTTTAAAAAGTACACCAGCATATCCACTCAGTCCAGTTCCAAAGCATCTGGACCCCAATCAAACTGATTATATTTAAACGTGAAATTAAGCACAAAATTTTATTGATAATTAGGAAGTAAAGCCACTAAATTCCAGCCTTCATATTTCATGCTTGCTTAACTTAATTCATACCAGATTTGACACGCTTTAGAAGAAAAATATGTTTGATATATTTTTTCGAGCATTTTTGGAATTCTTTCAAGATTAATTTGAAAGAAACAAACACCTAATTGTAAACAGTAATAAATTTAACTCATTAAATATTTTGAAACATGTTCATAACGTTTTTATTTTGTTGCCTGAGTTTACCTAAAATTGTTTTAAATTATCACGCTGTTCTGAAATAAGATTCCATAAATATTTCGAAGAAAACGAGGCTTTAAATAATTTGATTATATTAAAGTGCAAACGAAAAAAAAAACATTTGAAAAATTCATATAGTTTAGTAAATATTGAAAGAGGTTTACAACATCATTGATAGTAATAAAAAGTAGAAAATATAAAATATATTTCTAAAACTAAATATTTGTGTTTGAATCTTATGCATTTTGTATAAAAATCTGTGTGTATATTAACATCAGTTATGTCTTATGATGAATCGTTATTTTCCTGGCGAATTCCATTTAGGTTTAATGGGTTTCATTAACGGTTGAAAAACTGAATACTTATCAAGTTCTCTGTAAATTTGAAGGGTGAGAATATAAATACTTCAAGTAAGGTAATTAATTTTTTGTGAGCATTTGCAGCATTCATAATCACTATTGAAATGCGGAAGCGTTAAGAGAAATGAGTTAAAAAAATAAAACAAAATATGGAACAAAGATCTTGTTTTCGAATTAGGAGAATCAATGATTTTGTATTAAATAATATATACTTCATTAACTCTAGTAGTAATATTTTGTGTTCAAAGTGTAAAAATGCTTTATAAGAAATATGAAAGAGGTACTATTTTGTCAAGTTCGGGAAATCTTCAAATTAATTAAAATTCTTCACATTTTCAAAATCGCCATTAGACACAAATAAAAACCTTCCATAAATCATAAACTTATGTCATGATTGTGAATTAAAACCTAAAAACAATCAAATTATTTTGTTAAAATTTTAAACAAATAGTACAAACAGTTAATGCTTTTGACGTAGTTTATTCGCTAAACCATTTCAAACTCATTTTTGGGAAAAAAACTCGATGAAAACTAGTAACTTATTAAAATCCACTAGTTATTTCAGAAACGAATGAATAAATTTTCGTAATTTGTCCAGTTACCCTTTTAAAACTTATTTAAAGGAGCACGTCATCTGCAAGTTCGTATTGTGAAAATCCAAAAATAAACAGTTCTGTATAATTTCTATCTTAATCCTTGAAGTATTACCTCAATTAAAATGTAATTGATACTCTATTGACTATTTTTCTCCATGATGTGATTTTTTATTCGTAGTGAGTCGTTCGTAAACTCAATAAATACCAGAACCTCTGCAATTGCCTACTATTGCATGACTTTTTCTTAAAACTTTACCACCAAATGTGAATCCGGGCGATGGTGGCGACGTAAAATCCCATTGTAATCTTGGTGATGGGATTACTGATAGCACCCTTTATACACTACATAATTGGAAGTTTAATGAAGCATCTATATCCGACGAATATTGAGTGTTTAACTTGTTAGATCAAATACTAGCAAATTTAATTCAATGTGCACTCAGAAAGTATTAAAGCAGGTTGTAACATTTTAATAAAGCATGGAAAGGATCATACATATCTCACTGAAATGTTGCCGATTTCGTTAAATTTGTAGAAATTTTAAAAACTTTCCTTTATTAAAGATCAATTGGTTTTACAAACGCGATTTCTTGCAAAAAAGCGATGTAAAAATAGGTTTTATCAAAACTAGAAGGCTTTAATATACAGAGAGGAAATAACGACTAGTAAATAGAATCTTCCTTAAAAAAATTTATTTATTGGACACGTTGAAATTACATACATAGAAATGGTAATTATATTACACCAAAATAAGTTGAGTATAAAGTGACGGCAGTTATTATTTCGAAAATTTCTTAGAGACTCTGTGTCCCTTCCCAGCCGTACCCTCCTCTTCTTCTTCTCCTCCTCTACCTCCTCCGCCTCCACTATATGTCAATCTGGGTGATGGTGATGTACGACGCATACTTAGTCTTGGTGGCGGGTCTCCTGGTGGTCCTCCAACGATCACTGCTCCTCCTGCTCTTCTTCCTACATTTGTTTGAAGCTTTTTCGTTTAGTCTCAAAAATATTAACCCAATAACTTTGGTTTGTTATCCATCAATGATTTATCAGTTATATATTAAATGACTTCAAAATAGATAATAGACGCACCTCCTCTTGGTTTACCACAGCATTGCCCTCCCTCCGTGAAGGCAACCACCAGCGATGCTAAAAGATCACAAATTTTAAAATTACAAAAAAACGTTTTAATAAGCATGAGGCGTACTTATGACCAGGAGTATCAGCCAAGTTTTAGGCCTCATATAGTCAGCTCTTCTTGGAGTCTGCCCTAGTACGGCTACTTAGATCTCTTTTCATATTTATATTATTACGATCGGGCCTATCAAGTAAGCGTTTTACGAGATTCACATTAAGAGGTTACGCCTACACCCTCTTAAGATTACGGCTGTTTGGGTTCTCTCCAAACTGAGTAAGATGTTGGATTTGAAAATAATTTGTAGAATATAAATCATGTTTATTTCAAAATTTATGGAAAACAGATAAGTAAAAATGTTGAATGCAAAATATATTTATGCTTCAGCTCATATAGGTTGAACATCAGATTAATATATGCCTATCAACATTATAGAGAGGGAACTTTTATCACTATGTGATGCTAAGTGGAGAGTGCTAATAACAATAATTTAATGACGAGCAGAATCCCTTCGGTCAATGTTTATATATCTAGTCCACTTACTGTGTACTGAACTGGCTAAATATCAATCCTCGCAGCTCAGCTTCACGTGATCTAAGCATACATTACAAACCAGACTGAACAGTTCCCTGTGCTCAAATTGCAGCCAAGCCTTGGCAACCGAGGCTTATTGTTCTTAATCTGAACTCCGGATATTGCTGAATGGTGGATACGCAACTCAAACTGGATCTGGTCTATCCAATAAAACTGTGCTCTTTCCAATCGGTCGAGGGCCCTGTCAGAGAGGACAATTATGAAAATGGGGGATAATTTCAGTCTTATGAAAATGACAGACAAAACGTACTATTTTTACTTCGATAAGCCAATTTTTCATTGAACAAACATTTCACTAAGACGTTTGACCGAAAATAAGTAAATAAAGCATATTAAAATCATTTTAAATCGAAGTTTCAATAGCAGTGCGCAGATGCAAAACTTATAAATGCTTCAGCTCAAATGGGCTAAAAGGAAATGTCCACCCCTCCGGATCAAAATACTAGAACAAAAAATTATGTGACTATTTTCTGCTTAAATGTGATGGTTTATAATGCTAAATCTCTTAGCGAATAGGTGTGTTTCCATCAATCCTTAAAACTAATCCGGTTACCGAGAGTTCATTTAGTAAATTGACCTTGACAAAATCGTTCTATTAAAGCTTTCAATGTTTTAGAACGGATGAATGCACAAAAAGTGAGTTCTTACCTGCCTAAGACAACTTATTAATGCTGTATCCAATATTCTCAAGTGAATGCAGAATAGAGTGCAAACTTTTAATACACTTTTGTACAAAACCTTCCCTACTGCTGTTAAATCTACAGAAGTGTAAGTTGAATTTTAAAAACAATAAAGTGGTTAATGATTTCCTTATAAATAAACTATACTGAAATATTCGGCAACATCAGTTTATGGAACGTATTTTCGAAATGAAGAACACTTATCTAGAAACGCAAATTGTAAGGTTGGGATTTTTCTCAACCGCTGCTATGAATCATAAATAGTTAGTGTCATTCTTCTTTTAATATTTCTAAATTCTTATTGATATGGAAGACATTGCGAACGCTCTCTCCTTCAGAGTAATCTTCTTAAGTTTGTTTTATTGTAAAAGTTCTAAACATTAGGGAGTTCTTCCAAACAGCAGATCACAAACACATAAAATTTTTCCATTTTTACAAATACCTTTGTCAGTCAAAGGGTTGGTACTAAATTTCATTTGACTTGAAATAAATCACGTTTTCTTGCAGATACTTTTAATCGCATAAATCAAGCTTACTGAATGTATACCTTCAATTTATATTTTCTTAGAAAATTCTACTTCAAATTATGCCTGCACAGAGAATAAAATTTGTATAACCACAAAGGAGTCCTTGTTGTTACTGCTGCAAACAAATATTAGTGCATAGAACATTAGCGATTTTGAACGGTTAGGGATAATGTTATTTAGTCACAATTTAAACAGAATCATCGTGTACTCCATAAATTAATTAGAATTTTCAATGAAGTTCGCTGATATAAATCTACTTCTTTTTTGTCGCACTTTTTTGCTATCGAGCGTTGGAAATTTTACCTGCTTGTTTATCTGTTGTAACTCTAGAAAATTATATTTATAATTTCTTAATTATTTCGGATTATAATTTAATTTACATTTGCTATTGACCGTAAAATATGTGTAGTTGTCTGTGTTGTTAGTAGGACGCTGATTTAAGAATTGACCCGATATTTTAAAGTTCTCTGCTAGTATTAGAGACAGTTACAACATTAATGATTCCTAACCAGTCCTTTAAGTATAAATTTTCCATTAAAGTGTAACAGACAAGTGCGTGGTACTTTAAGAGGTCCAATAAAAACGGAATGGCAGGAGTGACTTGTTAGTCTGCTCGGTAGTTTGCAGAGTTTGTTAAAAGATGTGTTAAAACTTGTAAGATTTATCACGCCAGAATACTGAGTTTCCCTTCATTTGGACTGACTGCACTAGTAACATGCGAGCCTCGGTATATTTCCGATCCTCCAAAAGAGAAGATATTTGTTGGGCCATTGACAAAAGTTACCATCAGATTGAATTAGAAAATAATTTATTTAAGCCTAAACAGAGAGAAATACAAACAAATTTTTCCTACTGAACACATCTCATGTAGTAGAGCAAAGATAAATCTTCAAAAACAATGTTCAAGTATCTAAATTAAAAGCACATTTTCGTTCATGGAATATCTACGTACTCTCTGTCAACGAGTTTTTCACAAGACTGGATTAAAATTCAGGTTCTAATAAATTGTTCTTTTCATCATGCGACTTCTGAACTAATGGCTTATTGCGCTAAGAAAGGCGCTTTTTGCTACGCTGACTTAATTAATTCCAAATTTTCAATGCTGATAAGGTATTAAATAAGGAAGAGAATTGAAGTCAGAACAATTCTTGGAAAATCCTCTCAAAGGTTAATTCACCAAAGGCCTTTAATAAAGTTAAATATCCTTGAGTGTGTTGTAGGAGAGGTAAGAAAATGAAGACCTATGAGGCACAAACGTTGTGCTAACTGTCTGATCTATGTTAGGCTTTATTTTTGCTGACTAAAAAACGAAAAATATGTTTCACATAGAAATTCCTTCGTAATTGGCTAAGGTCTTTCACATTTACGACCTTGCCTTTCAGTAAAAGATTTTTTTCTTTACCATTCACAAGTCTTTTATTCAAAAGAGGTGAAAAAAAATTTGGTAACGAGAACGGAGAACAGCAGAGGTGGTCCCGTGAATAAGGTCCGCGTAGGTAGTTGAATAGACAGAATCTTTTATATTCATCCTTCTTTTTATCGTAAGGAAAAGTGCTGTTGTGCACTAAAAAGTCCTAAAAATTGCACTTGTTTCGATTTTAAAAATAGTTGATAATGAGACTTATCCTATGCACTAATACTTACGTTTGAGTAACTATTTTCCTGATAATACATTTTTCATCACCTTTTATAAGCTTTTCAACTAGGTAAGGACAATTTTAGTCTGTAACGTTCATTCAGAAACTGATTTTTTAAATGTGGTGCAAAACCCGAGTTAATTTTACCTGCGTCGAAGGAAATTAGCTTGTGAAGAATCAAGAAGAATTAGCATTCGCAGACTCCCTAATTACTGAAGATAGATGAAAAGTCTTTGTGGTCATCAAAATGTTTTACATATTTTTTATGAAAAATGCTACAATCCTGTTTGAAAATAGATTCCACAAAGAAGCATAAAATGTTATTATCTTCGATTGTCTGCTTTCCTTTCAAATCAGAACTGGAGCTTCAGAAAGCTACAAAAGTTATTTATCATTTTAGTTTCACTTTCGTTTAAACCTCCAATTGTTCAATTTTGTCTAAATTTACTGCCTTTTTGCACTTTCCAGAGAATGTTTATGCTCATTTTGATTGATGTAGACATATTACGTTAATGTGCGACCCCTCATGTCTTGTATTGAAGGGTATCATTAATAATTTTTGTGCCATATAAAGACATAAAATTGGAACTGACTCAGACTTGAAATACAGGCAGTGGGTAACATGAAGCTGAAAGCCTAGATGGTTCCTCTGGTGATGTGTAAGCCCTATCTTAAACTGTTAAAAAATGAGAAGAAATTTATTCAATTTTATTTAATAGTATCGCTGGTTGCCCTCACGAAAGGGGTAAGATGGTTTAGACGTGAAGCTAGAGGTGGGTTTATAATTAAAGTTCAATTACCTCAGTACTTATTTGAAAAATATGTGTATAGTGTAAAATTTACTAATTTTCACCTTTTTATTCAAAACATAATAAAACAAATTTACGAAAAGAGGTGGATTAAGAGGGTATTACCTAGCACCACCAACGCCAAGGCTAATACTTAAAGCACCACAACCAACACCAGTACTAATGCCTGGATCCATGCTTAAAACACAACAATCAACACCAGGACCAACGCCAATGTCAATACTTAAAGAAGGTGGAGAAGAAGCAGGGGGAAAGGGCGGTAGGTACTTACTCTACCATAAATAATTTTGGAAATGTTGTATCGTTGGTTTACAATAAGCAGCCACTGATTATAGAAATTATGATTGATGCAATAACAAAAGGTAAACAGGCCTTTTAAAAAAAACTTTTTCACATTTCAACACTTCCTAGTTTTCTTCTTTTAAAAATCTCTAGGTGTTGGCAAGATGCATATTCAGATAGTTCTCTCCACAGACATGTAAAATATTCTTATTCATGCAATTCCCCTATTAATTAAAAAACCGATGCAACCTAAAATAAATAATGGTTAATTTAATAACCCTTTGCAAAAAATACAGTAAAGGATTCGAAAATCGTCAAAATCTTTCAAAATTTGTTGTTTAATCGAAGATGAAAATAGACGTAATTTCATATACACATATGTGCCTGTTTTGCATATTTATTGGGCTTATTAACAAATTACAAACAAAAGAGAGAATTTTGGATCGTTTTTTCGACTGTTTTGATTTAAAAATCAACAGCAACAATTTTATATAAAGACGAATGTGAATACGCTTTTGGATCATCATACATAAAATTCATAAGGCTGTGAAGCTGCATTAATAAAATCAATAGTCTCCTGTAATAATTGATATATACTAGTATATAACGTTTTCTAAAACATTTTTTAACAAACGTTTTTGAAAATCCTCTTATATAAAAAACTGCATGTAGCAAGGTCTTGTGGGATTTTCATTTCATAACAAAAAATGGCTTAATGAGCCGTAATTTTAGATTGGCTAGCGGAAACATTATCTATTATATGACAATTGTACTTTAGAAACCTCATTTATTCATTAAATGGTTTCTATTTACTGCCTAATAGATACATTTGCTTCTTTATTTTAAATGAAATACCCCTTTGTTTTGTATTTCAATTTTATTTTATTGAAATGCATAGTATATTTTCAGATTGTAAAATGGAGTTTTACCAAAAATTTGATCGTAATGGCTACCGCGTTTCTACAACTATTACCAGTTAGGCTAAAACTGTCAAAATTCATGTATTTTTAGAACACAAATTCGACCGTCTTTCGCTCATTGATTCATTTCAGTCAAGGGGTTGCTCTTGTAGTTTGATAGACAGAAGCCTTTGTAATCATCCTCGGGTTTTTCATTAACTAACCTAGAAGTTAAACGCAAAAATATTAACACTTTCACTTAAACATGTTTAATTTCTTCTTTCTATAAAATCATGCTTATTTTGATTGACGATCCTATTGAAAATTATCAGATAAAAAATGAAGATTTTAGCCCTTTCCGTTTTCTTAGTAAAAGGCTTTTTTGTGAAATGAGAAATATAAGTGATCCGTAGCCTTGATATTTTTGGTTATTATTTGCAATAATGGAGTCTCCATAAAACTTGCTATTATACTAAAAGTCCTAAAATTTTGACTTATAACCTATGAAATATTAATCTGTTGGTATATCTGCTCAGGCGTTAATGTTTCAAAAGTTACCACCTTATCAAAGTCCGTTTTCCAGTAATTTTCAATTCCATCTTATTTCATGACAAAATTGCGTCTTTAATGAGCTTAAAATCATGCTCACTTTAAGGGGAGTTAAAGTAAACTTGATTGAATTAGTAATACCTTTCTTTCATAAGGTTAAGTTAATATTTCTACAATGCTACTACAACGACGATGAAAGGCCGTAATTTCTAAAACTAAATAATTTTTTCGTGGTAGGGATTCGAACTGTATTATCTCTTGGCGAGTCCACTCGATTGAATGCAGAACGACCTTTTTTCATGAAGTTCCTTCTCAGCTGTGGCTGTGACTGGGGTCTCTTCCTTTAAGAAGCCGCCAATGATTATTGAGTGGTTCCATGTTCACAGAGATTTAATAGAGAAAATTTTGATTTATTCGTCAATAGTAATAGGTTTGTTTAAATGCTCCTTAAGAGAAAAATAATAATCAGCCTCGCAACACAAAATTCTTTATATTTAAAGAAGTTGTAATTTAGACAGAAACTCTGGAATCACTTGATATTTACCTTTTATTTGTATGTGTACTGGTTAAAACTTGAAATAAATTATTTTATCTCAGCCTAGTAGCACATAGTTTGACAAATGGATGATAAAATCAGTTGGGCTCTGAAAATTAAAACGTGTGGTTGAGTTATCCTAAGCATTTTGTTCCCGAATCCTAATAATGTATTTTTATTCATATATATAAACATTAATTACCTAAACTATATATCAGCTTTATTTCTCTTTTGAAATGCATTACAAGTAGACCTTTGAATAGTTATAGCTATATTCGACAATTATTGTGAATTTTGAGGGTTTTAGGAGAAAGACAGAAAACCTATGAAAAATGCCATTTTTAAAACATGACTAAAGTAGGATGAGCTTTTGGAAAAGAAAAAGTGCTCAAGAAACCAGGCCACTTTTAGTTACCTCAGATGAATCTGAATTTATAGAAGCAGGTCACATGAAAATGCCTTCTGTGGTCACATGTCGTAAACTCACCCTTCTGATTAGCACTTCATCATTTTCCATTGAAACGTGAAAATGAAAATATTGATCTGATAATAAGCGTCTTTTCGCCAAAATAAGAATAGGAAAGTCTCCCTTTCCCGATTTCAAAAGCCAGGATTTTACAAATCGGTTTTATTGAAGGGAGCAATTTTGAAAAGAGTAATGTGAAATGGGTGCTTGAATAAGTTCTACAAAAAATATTTGACTGTTTTTGCTCTACTTTTAAAGTTCAAACCCTTCTTCGTCGTTTACGGACGTGATTTCAACGAGAGTGGATGATGACTAGAAGAGAATTATAGTCGCAAAGAATACAACCACCCGCAACACGGAGAAGTTCGATGTAGACTAGGAGGCTGAATGATCTCCTTGATTTTCTCCAACGAAATCTGCATAAGTCCGAATTTAGATGCCTTCTTGATATAAATATGCGCTAATCACCGTGCTGCCAGAACTGCAAAATCTAAGTTGATCGACGACACAATCGAGGTAGTTTTCGAGAAGACTCTTCCCATGAGGAATGTCTAAAATCGGGTGCTCCAGATTCCGAAAAACAGCTAGATTGAGGTTGTATTTGAAGCTAATTGAGGTGCGTTTTTCAATAAAACTCTTTGTCGGTAGAACAATTCCTTAGTTTATTAAATTTATATCAAATCTATAATTATCTAGCTGCCGAACACACTTTTCCGTTTGAGATCGTCCGATTTTTTGCTAAAATGCAGTACAATGAATCCTTGATGGATTTATAACTATTGTCTTTCAAACTAATGATCTTATCATACCACTTAGTTGTCAGCAAAATAGACTGCCAACCAGTTACTCATAAGCTACAATGAAATCCGGATCTTAAGTTAGGTTGTAGTCCTAATCGATCGTTTTGAGTGTGTATTTTCTTGATTATTAAGGTATTTGGGTATTGGTTAATCCCATCCATTTCGAATAATCCTCTCTGATCCTGAACAGGGATTGACTGAGCACACGAGAGAGCATAGGTGTATCGGCTAGTCAAAGCAGCAAAGAGAGTTGGATTGGGTTGACATGTGTGCTTCTCAGCTTGTCCCAGGATCCATTTTTTGGTGCGTATCGGCCGCTCATCTACAGCCAGAAGCCGCCAGAGTGTAGACATTGGTACTGGAGCTGTCCAATACCTAGTATGTCGAGTCTGCATAGCTAAATCGACGCTGGGTATGCGCCAACCAGTGAACCGCTGCATTTTTTACCTTGTTAACTAAAGCATTCATTGGAATTCACTGTCAATTTACTATTGTCTTTTGTATGAGAGTTTTTCATTATTATTATGCTTTATTCATTATGATTTATTATTATCATAATAACAATAAATCATTATTATGATTTATTCATTATAAATCATAGAACTACATTTTATCTGTTACGGGATTATGTGAGTATGATTAGTACTTGATATGGTGATGTTGTACAAATAATTCAACATAACTGAGACAAATACACATAATAGTGTTTGCTGACTCATTGATGTCAAAATAAAATAACAGTTTGACAAACTGGATAAGATTCACCTTCAAAAATAAAACAACTCAGTGAATTCCTCAGTGTTTAAAAAGGCCGACTAGATTCTGTTACAACTAAAAAAAGTCAAATTTGACTTCAAAAGAGATGTAGGAATTTCTTCATAGCCTATTTTTGAATTTTAAATGTTTTGTAGAGAAAAGTACTAAAAAATCACCTCAAAGGTTACCACACTTGGGCAGCTCAACCGGTGTCAAATTTACATTGGCATGTGAAATGGAACTGCTAGTTTTTGTTACACCTCGCTGTATTTTCTAATTCATTTTTACTTTATCATCGATGTCTTCTACTTCATTTTCTATAACTCCACTGAGGAGACACTTAAACCCTCACAGGCTCTGCTTCTTAGATATCAAGAAGAAATAGTATCCTTCACAAAGGTAGAGTAGAGCGGACGTTGAAAGATGGTTGAGTTGTTGGCCAAATGAACTCTATTACAACCATGAGTGTGGCTGGAGGAGGGTGATTTCTTACTTTCCGTGGAGAAAGGGTCCCCTCCAAGACTCCTTCAATTCTCTCATTGATCAAATAGAATTTAGTAGTTCCGACAGAACAAAAACTGGTGTCCTCGACAGCATCCCATATTCCACAAACGTTCATCGTTAAGATCTTGGAGTTGGACGGAGACCGAACGATGGGCAAAACTAGCGTAGTAGCTGAAATTTGTAAAAATTCCAAGTATACGTCTTAATTCAACACAAACAACTTTAACATCATTTTTTCGGGAGGAAGTTCATTTGTGCGAAAGCAACCAAACGAACAGCCAAACGATGTCCCTTGAAATCTGTCCTAAATTTTCCGTAGATTTCATTCGCCCCTCTACGGCCTAGACCTTTTCGATCTGTGATTGATCAGTGTTCAATACATTGTAAAAGTACCAGCACGTTTATAGTAAAACATTTTGTGACAACTATTCAGTGAAAATGGTTGAGGATTTTTTGGATCTTGAACTTTGAGATTTTTAAGAAGATACATTCATTTATACCGTTTGCGAAAATGTGTTTATAAAATGCACTATACCTTATATTAGTGTAACCTTATCTTAAAATTCGCATTGTAAGCCATTACAATGCATTCAGAAAGTGATAAATGTCGAGTGTGTTTATGATTTTTGGCTTCAGTCATGTTAGAACTTTTCAATAGATATTGAAAGAACAACAAAGATCCTTGTAAAAAAATCAATCACGAAAAAATTCGCAAATCAATTAAATATATCCATTTAAATCAGCCTTTGATGGATTTTAGTATTAAATGATCCTTTGATTGGTAAACTAAACCTCTGAATTCTGATTTTTTGCTTCTGTCTCTTTAACATTTTTCAGTCGACATTGAAATCACGATAAAGAATAAATATAGAAATAATTCGATTTAAAAGTGGTTTCTTGCAAACGATCCCAGTATCCAGCCATTTACATGCTGGCAAATTAAGACCACGCCGATGCATTTAAATCATTCGAATAAATTTACAATTAGGCCAGCGTTTGATAGATTTTTTGCATTTGAATAATTGCTTATGATTGGTAGACTTAAAATTCTCAAAGGCACCAGCTGTTAACCTCTGAGAACGGAGATATTTCGAACCCAAACTCGGGTGTAAAAGGGTGCATAGGGTTAGCTACACTCCAAGATGGCCTAACTACCCCATATAAGATGGTTTCACAACCAGAGACAGAAGAGATGACCCTGCTACTATATATGCATTATAATGTTTTATGTGGCATAGGAACAAGAGGTAGGGCCCAAACTTCGATTGGCGACGGGGGAGTCCGTAACTAGGCTTGGGCAAGCTCGATTGTAACTAGGCTGTTGAGACTGCATAGTTGACGTCACGCTGATTTAGGCCGCAACATGCATATTCCACTTCTAGGCATTCACCTTCTCAAAGCCACATTTGAAATTCTAAAAACATCACAGGCACACATTCAATGGTCATTTCTGTATACCTACGTTTGGACAAATAGTCGTGGTTCGAAGCGCTTTCGAGGGACAAATCTACTGCTGGTGGTATGTTCCCAACTTCTTCTTGTCACATTTACAATGCTCCAGTTCATACCGCAGGATTTTATCATTGCGGCATCACAATTACCCCTTTAAATTCACTACTCCTTCTCCTTGTTAACATCAACTCTTTGATTTGACATTATTCAAGGAAACATGTTGTGTACGTGAAAATTCATAACAACTTCTGTACTTTAGACGTCTTTCCCAAAGCAGTTTCAAATAAATCTCTTCCTCCTCTTCAGCCAGCCTTCCCTAGATAGTCAATCACCTTTATATTTATCATAGATGCACTGACGAAAACCTATTATTCATGCCTAAATGGTAAATTCCAGTATGAGCGTGTTTGCTTCAGAGTACTTTAAATAGCAGCCATTGCCGTTGGAAAGAGCGTCCCTCACAGTATAAGAACAGGGCAAATTTCACCCGCAAAATCATTTTCTGAGGATGAAGAAACCTCGCGTCTTAGCTCTCCTTCAGCTTCTCTGCTTTGCCTTTGCATCTGGTAAGTTGGACTGGGGTTCTTCAGTAGAAGTCTGCGGGCTGGGGAATGAGGAGTGTTATTTTAGACCCGCGAGCATTGCGCGACGTGGAAGTAGCTCGAATAAACGACGGGGAGGTCAAAATCTCTTGGAAACCGCCTTCGTCGCTTCAGGGAGAACCGCTTCTCTACGAGGTCATGTACGCGACCACTTGGGCAGGAAACTGGCGCGCGCGCAACACCGACAAGACCTTCCACATCATCAGACTGACACCCGACATGACACACATCATGGCGAAGGTCGCCTACTACGATCCGACCCGTAGCGAGCGTTCCTCGTTCTACCCCGAGTCAGGTGTCGAACTGGCCATTCCTCAGCAGTCACGTAGGTTTCGGAGCAGGACTAAACATTCTCCCTGAGATACCAAGGGTTCATCTTGCATTTCAGGTCCTTTTGTACAAGATTTCACGAACCTGGGGAATGTGCAGCTCTCCAGAATCGATCTGAACAGGGCTCTGCTCTCCTACGAGCCGCCGCCTGCCAGGAAGGGAGCGAATCTGGTCTACACTGTTTACTACCTGATGGACGGCATGGCGGCGTATGAAACAAAAACCACCACTGACGGTTACTTCATCATCCCCATCCGGAATGGTGCGACATACCTCACGGCAAGCGTTAGCTACCACGAGACCCTGCCGAACGGAATCGACACGCGCGAGTCCGACGTTTACCCTCAGCATCCGCTCTTCCTCTACCTAAAAAGTGAGTTGAAGTCGGTTGCTCGGGCTTATTAGATAGGCAATGGAACTCTACTTTCCAATTCAGAGATTCAACGGGGCTTTAGGAAATCTCCAATCAAACAGCTCTGACATATTAAGTCAAAATGTATCTTGAAATTCAAACGGTATACAGCTGCAATTTTTCTCGAATTAATAAACGGAATTGGAGGAAAGAACGATTTTGTCATGCCATCCCATTAGTTCTATTCTTTTCTTTTCTATTCTATTCTTTTTGATCGAACGAAAATTAGAGTACTTACAATGACTAATGAAGCTAAACAGAACTTCATGTTAAGATGAAATTCAACAGATCAAATTTTTAATATAGAACAATGCAATTGAAATATGCTCAATTATGCTAACATGCGGCAGACGAAGCGGTCGGAAATATTCACTGTGCTTGAGAAGTGTGCGAATAAAAGAACTTATAAATGGTTTGCAAAGTTGAAAAGTGGAGAAGACGAAGATCGAACCGGACATCAGTTTCGCTTAATGAAAGCTTCTTGAAGAAGCAGTTTCATCAGTTGACGAATAGGCAATTAGGCTTAATTCAATCACACAACTGTTCATTGTAGTACTCAGAAACTTGGGAAATTTCCTAAACTATGAATATTTGTGCCAGCTCACGCTTGTCTAAAAGGATTTTTATATCTTAGGTGTAGGAAATTTGCTCTTAACTCCATTCTGCAGTAGTTTTCTCTTCTTGTTTGGGTGGATTTGTGACTGAAAACAAAAACCTAACCGTCTTTTATCAAAGTGTTAAGCGGCGTAGACAAAGGCAGCCTTCATGTGGTAAAGGTTCTTCTTCTTTCGATCTGATGGGATCGGCAAGGAATAATCCATTTCGAATTGTTACTTCCACATAATGCTCAAATATACTTTCAGCAATTGGGGCGTTTGAACCAAGCTTTGAGGAGGAGAAAGCACCTGCTCTAGTGAATCGGCAAGGGGTGATGTTTCATCATGTCATTGCAGCACGATCCCAACAATCGACAAGAATAACCACGTTGCAAACGATAGAAGAAGCATTTGAGCGGGAGAAAATTCCTCATTTACCATCATACTCTCCTCATCCCTGCTTCTTAGCTTGCAAATTCATTTGGAAGAAAGTCCTTCTGAAATATAACAGAAAGTGGTTAAAACTGACATTTAAGAGTACTCCGATTTATCAATACCTAAAGAATTTTGAAATAATGAAAGTATAAATGAGTTTGCTAGTAGGTGGTAGGAAGTCCGACATTATCAATGAAGGAACTGGTGATTGAATCTTGTTTTGTTAATTCGAAATTCTGACAGAGCCTAAGAGATTTCCTGATAGAGAGACAGTGGCACTAACCCTTACAATTCAGCAACTCTGGGACGTTGGCTAATGTCCTTAAATGACTACCAAAAAGTGAAAAGATAAATCCTCTAAATTTATTGAAATTTTTTCTTCCAATTTTGTAGATTACAACCCAAATGCCCCTACCGTGCTCCCAACAGGTCAGTTTGAAATAGGAGCAATTTTTGGCTCCTAATTTGCTTGATAAATCTACACCGATTGTAGTCAAGACGACCAAAGCCAGTGAGGCTCCAGTCACAGGAAATCCGAGCAGCGATCGTCCGATGCCGAAGCCGGGAGAACTCAACACTGACAACGACTACGCAGATGGCATAGTGGGGAGCCCTGGTGACGAGGACACTTCGCAGCTCTCCAGCGAACAGAAGAAGATGCTCGAGTTGCACAACAGACACCGCAGAGACGTGGCTGCCGGACGAGTGCCGGGTCAGCCCGCTGCCCAGTCCCTACCCGATCTGGTGAGCCCTGGTTTTTCTTCCACCCCTCTCGCATTGAAGTGAATAGCTCAGTGAACATACGGTTTGCGTTCGCTTTCAGAAATGGAGCAGGAGGCTGGCGTTGCAGGCCAAACGACTGGCCAACGACTGCTACTTTAGTAACCTCTACAAGAAACTGCAAGACGGAAAAGAAGTAGGACAGAACCTGGGCTACTCTCCAAGCGATCCTCCACATGAGTACGTTGTGCAATCGAGTTTTTTTCCATTAAGAGCGGTTCTCATTCAATTTCGCCTTTTAGAGCCGTGGAAAAGTGGTTTGAGGAGCACAACAAATACAACTTTGCCGCCAACTCTGGAGACGGGACATCACACTACAAGCAGGTGAGTCGGTGCTTCGACTTTGCCAAGTGTTTTCCACCGGCTAACACGGTTTGTAAACTTCCTTCTCCTCCTCCTCTTCCTCTGCTCAGATGGTGTGGGCAAAGACAACCCACGTAGGATGCGCTTTCAGCGTTTGCGAGTCTCTGAACAAGCCGGATGGCACTACGACTGACAAGCCCGTCTACTACATCGTCTGTGACTACCTCGTAGCGTAAGTGACTGCTTCGCCCTACCACTGATTCGCTTTAAGTGCCTAGAAAATCTACCACCCAATGAACAGTTAGGTTTGTGTGGGCGTCAAATGTTTCGATGTGGAAGGAAACAACTTGCTTCTACAAAATAAGGAATTTGTAGCTGCTGTTCAATGCTGGTCCTCCCTGGACATTGTGGAAACAACCCGTTAACATGAACAGGAGACTGCGAGATGACCGAAGCTGGAAAAACTAGCAACATGAAGGCAGAATATCTGATTGCGCTTATTCGATGGATTTTCTCCTCAAAAAATCAACAGAAGAAACTTAGGGAACCTAAGTAGGATTCGGAATTCTACTGCAGCTGAGTTCTAGATAAAGAGGGCAGTCATATGGAAGTAGAACGTCTCATTTCAACGGCAGAATTCGTTAAACCTCTGGAATAATGTGAAAAAGTGCTAGTCAGCCAATAGTCACAGCTACACCAATCCTCCGCCGAACTCCCCGTAAACAAAACATTTGGATGCATGGCTGGGCGCTGTCATCGAGAAAGGCACTAATCACCACCAGTTCAGAACTTCACAAGTGATTTAAGAAGGTCTTAGGAAACCCCTCCCCTAGGGAGTTTCAAATCAGCTTCGGGTTGTGCCGGATCTAGGCTATTATAGACGGCAATAGCAGTGGTTACTTTAAGTAGAACTCTAACAAGAATGCTGGACTTTCCTTGTCTATTTAATTATCTTAAAATCAATTTAAGTCTGCAGCTACCAATTGCCTAATTTATCACTAACACCCTGCATAAGCGACAATCAGCATTGATATAGTTCGTGTTTGAATTCCTATTACAGGCTGTGATTAGGAGTAAAGTCTGTAACTGTTACTGAGTGTAAATATCAAAATTCCATACTTCGACTGTGATAAGTTGTAAGAGATTGTGGAGGTTTGCTTAATCGGTAGCTCGTCGATTGCTTCAATTTATATTAAGATCCATTGGGTACGCTTGTGTTCCCACTGGTGGCGATAAACTCTACTGTGGGCACTGATTGGTAGCGAATATTCTATAATGTGGCCGTTTGACTTGTGTCCGATCAGCGTTATTGATCAGCTAGCTGGTTTGGCTGCAGTGAGTGGAAATCACGCTTGGATCAACAAAAGCAATCCTCCCTGATCTTTTCAATGCCTTTTTCGCCAATTTAATAGGCTTTTGTAGCTTCTCTCGAGATTTTAGCAATCAGGTGATTTCAGGAACCTTTGAGCCCACTATTTAAATTAAAAATTGCCTTTTCAGCGGAAACACGCGTGGCGAGCGGCCATATGTCCCCAAATAATTCCAAACGTCAAAAATCGGAGAAGAACAAAGTGATTTTTCGTGGTTTGGGTTAAATATCAGCGATAACTTTATTTCTGACTTAATAGAAGTGTGACAATTGCTTTTCCTTCTCTTTATGCCAACTAAAAGTTGAATTTGGATTCGTATACCAGATTAAAATAGGTCTCTAACCGAGCTACGATTTTGGAAAGAAACCCAAGAACTGCAAAATTGCCACCAAATGTTGGGGTTTGCGTTAAACCATCGACTCTTCGAGTCAAAGACGAGGTGTAAGGCTAGCTCGAAAACGGATGGGTTTTTGGATTCATGGAACGAATAATTGGATCCTTCAACTTGCTATTGGCTTGTCAGAAATTCGATGAGTATCTTGTGTGCTTCAGTCAGCCGAGGCAGAAATTCCCAAACCTGTTCCTAACGAGGAGGGTCAAGACACCTGGAAGTAGAGCCGATTGCAAGTTACTGCAGAATGCTCAAGAATCGAGGTGTTGTCTTCATAGGGGTTTTCATTGTAAAGATTCTGTGAAAGATTTCGACGAAGGGAACTGAGTGAAGTTACGTGGATAAATCGTTTATTTGGTACTCCTCTGAATGTATCACTATACTTAGCTAAGCAGATGCCCAAATTTCCGTAATGACAACTTGGTCAAGAGGAAGAAAAGGAGGGTTACCTGGTGTAGGGACTGAATTAGATGTTTGTGCAGAGCTAAGAGAAGACTAAATCCGTGTCGGGGCTATGTAGCGGATAGCTACTCATGGGTTCTCTTCCCAGATGGATCAACTACTCAGTATAGGATAAGGAGTCCTTGTACCGGAGGGAGAAAAGAAGACTCCTTGTAAGTGTTTATATGAAAGTGTGTTTTCAGATTGGGTTGACCTGAGGTCCGGGCCAATTACACTCAGACCTAAGAGTGATTCAGGAAAAGTACAGGCATGTAATTAGGTGTGCAGGGATGTCCTTGATTAACAGGTGTGATGATAATGTCAAGCCACCGTATGACTACACAGGCCCACTACAGCTCCAATATGATCGGCAGGTCGTCTACTTTAACCTTCTAGAGGACCAGCGGAACAACAAAGAGACACAATTGGGTGCACAGATTTACCAGGGAATGCCTCCAAAGAGACTTAAGTCTAGTAGCCTTGCTTTTTCCTGTGTAAGTACTCTGGGACAGGTGGCGGGGCCAAAGGGTCAGCATGTCTGGCACAACTGCTCAGTGCACGTTGAAGTGTGTAGGTGTCGGCTGATGCTGAGGCCTGGGCCTTCCGTGAAGCCCCAATACCCCCGAGCAGGGAGCTGTTCGTTGGCTTTTTACGAGTTCATCCACTGCATACCCGAGTCTTACGCTTTGGTGGTGCTTTTGGACGAGTGACAAGATTCTGTATTTAATGTATTCGGAGCTATGGGATTTCCGGAAATTAGTTGTTCAATTTCTGCTAACACCTTTCAGTTGTGCTGTTGATTTTCTTAGACTGGAAACAGTTTACTCATTCGTTTAGCTCGTTTTAGTACAAGACTTCAGTCCTCAGTTGTGATGAATGGGTGAATTTATCTGCCGCAGTAAAACTGAAATCAGGTGCTAAATAGCAATTATGGAGAATGTTCGTTGGTTGAATGTCGTAACAGTCCTCAATGTTATTTCCAAATGACTTGCACAGAATATTTAGTGATTTCTTCTTCCAGTGTGTTTTGGCACTGCCCTTTCTTTAATGGTTAAAACCCCAAGTCATTGTTCGTATTGTTAATGCATGTTTGCCAGAATATCCATCTGAGGAGGAGATTGTGGTAACTACTCAGTGCTCCTCCCCTAATCTGAAGACTGTGAGTGGATAGCGACTTTGAGAAGGGTATAGCTAGAACGAGTTGGGGGCAAAACAAGAGAAGATCCGGTTTCGCTCGCATACTATCAGATTTCCGCTTCGAAAATAATATTATAAAGCTTTCAGTGCTTAAAAAAGACCTGGGTTAGCACTCCTACAAGCATCTAAGTGGTTACCTTCTCACAAAATCGACTGTCACACAATTTTTAAGATCTCCCTAATGTTTGGCCTCCACCGCACTCCCCAGATCATCTTAACCCGACAGTGTACTATTGGAATGTGTGGGGCGCTGTCGTTGCGAAAGACATTAATACCCATCGTCCCGTCGGTACCAAAAAGATCCACCACACTAGAGCAAGGACTTTTCAGGAGGGTTCGTTGGCCATTATTGAGTCAATCCTATTTTAGTTTTCTATTTTAGTGGTGTATTTGACGAGTGACAAGGTTCTGACCTTGACCTTGGGAGGTCAAGAAGCTTTACTTGAGCAGTACTCTTGGGGATAATTGCAGATTCATTTTTACCTAAATCATTGGAAGTTATGCGCGCTTTCGGCCAATCCATTAGAATGTTTTGCATATTGTTTCAGTCCTGTTACTGGAAGTGAATGTAGGAGAATAAGACATATTTTTATTAGTTCCCTCGGTCTACAATGAACTTGAGTATTCCGGCCATTCAATATCGTCAGCAGGTTACCAAATTGTTTAGGTAATACTACTTGGAAAGCACAATCAGGTTTCGAAGACTTAAAATGGGCGAATTTATGGAGAATGCACGATTTGGATCCCTGTGTCTTAGTATAAGATCTGGGTTCGCAATTCGTGATATCAACTATTTATTTTGATGCATTAAAAATGCTTTCGATTGCTGAACAAGAGGAAAATATTAACTGGCAGTACTGTCGAAATATTTGAGAATATCAATATCATATGAAGTATCTATTAAACTTTTATTAATGCTGAGGTATGGACCTTCATTTGTTCTTAACCGCAACAGCATCTATTGATATGTAATGAAATGAAAATTGTTTACAAATCATGTCTATTTTATTCCACGCATTGGTTCTTTTTTAGAAACCAAACTATCTCTTTGTACTGAAGACAAGAAAAAACATTTAAAGCATCATATTTAGATCAGATTTTATGCTGATGCGACAAACTTGGTTTGCGCATTACTAAAAAGTCTTCAGTACTAAGTGTACTGGAAACTCAATTACTAAAATAAAGCATGCCCTTACCGACTTTCAGATATGCTTGGCACTACCTGCCTCTGCGGATGATATACAAATAATAAAGATAAAAATAAGGCAGTTGTTGTCAATTTGGAATGTAAGCCCTGACTAAACTTACTCATATGGGGATAATACATTCAATTATATTTGCTTATATATTTTAGCTGTATTTATAAAAAGCTTAAAACCTAACTTTTCAGCAAGACTAATGAAACGCCAAATTTTCCAACTCACTGTGATTATTTCTGATCGCTACGGAACAGGGCTAGAATGATCTCGCAGATTCTTCGTTATATTACCAAGAAAGATACTACGGTCCTGATTGCCATTCTTCGGCTGCTTCACCTTCCAAAGCTAAACCATTCAACATGAAGTCAAGTTAATGAGCAGAGTTTTATCCTCACTTCCAGGGAATAACCATCTTAATTCCTCTAGGTTTGGCTTTTTTCGGTCCTGACTTAACTCGCATCCACGGCATTTGTCTATGACAGCAGAGGTTTCTAATTGTAGCTCTTCCGTGGTGGAATCCAGATTTGTTCAGCCCCTGCGACGAACAGTCATTGCAGAAACCAGATTCTATATGTGTTCATTGAGTTCTGTGGTGATTTGAGCAGCCGTGGTCTTGCGATCCTCCCTAACGATTCTATTTAGAGGCCGACGGTCGCTATCAGACATCTTCGACTTTCGGCCAGACCTGTGGCTTTGTTGTGGAGTTTTTTCACCTCCAAAGGCGGCACTCATTGCTTCTGAGACAGTACTTCTTGAAACGCCAAGCATTCGAGGGGCAGTTTCTGTTACACTAGCTCGTGCTATACGATCACCAACAATCTGGCCTCTTTTAATAAGCATATCGACCAATAAACAAAGGCATTAAAATATGTCAAGTTTTGATTATTCATAACATGTTTGAAGAGTATATTACCAAATGCCAGGTGTTTCCACTATTTTGTCCAACTCCAGTAGATAGTAAGTTACACGGTTCACTAGGAGTGGTGGGCGCAGAGCATATTTGCAGAGTATATTTGATTATTATTCAGGGGACTGCGTGGTAACAGCTAAATTGTACACCTCTAGCTTGAACAATCTTAATTATTCTAGGATACCTAACAGTTGATTTTCAACCCTCGCTTCGACAAAAACAAACATTTCTAGATTTGGCTACTTTTCGATTCTACCATACACATTTATCAGACGTTACAAGAAGATTTGGAGCTTTTAGTGATTGTTTGGCTAATTACAAATTAGTTACTTTCAGATTCTTTTTGTAGTAAACATCTTAATTTTGGACAATTTCAGGAATAGCTTTCGTCTGCCCTGCCAAAGTTGAGCTCTAGTTAGGGTTTCTAAAGTACGTTTCAATGAAAGAAATAATTACCACTCTAGGTCGACTTCACTATCAGAAGCCAGTAATCGACGTTGAGCACCATCGAATGATAAAAAGAACCGGGCTTGCCGCTTCACAAGAGTTAACACTTTGTTCGCACCGTTTTCGGTTGCCTACCACACAGAGTCCAGAGACCCAACTTTTCCAATCCATATCATCTTCCTCGTGGACGATTATTCGTAACAGACACTTGTAGTGAAAAGGCCCACTAAACTCCTAATCGCCTAGAAGCCCAAGTGTTCATAGACGCACCAAGACGACTCGTACCAGTCCGAAAACATTGAATTTTTTCACTGGAGAAGACACACAGAGAGGTAATAAAAGAGTTACACGATTTACTAAGGGTAGCAGGCGTATTTGCATTATGATTATTGGCAGGAGAAGCCTTGTCGTCGTCGTCGTCGTCGAAGTGCTGTCGAATCAGACTACGGATTGAGATGGGCGGGGGCAGAGTATTTACACACAAACGCAGGGGAGGAGAAGGGGTTAATTGGGGTGGGGGGCGGCAGCGCCGTTGCGGGGGAGCGGAGGGGCGGCGTGAATGGGGCGGAGACCGACGACGTCGGGCAGGTGGGCACCGCAGGCAGCGGCACAGGCGGAGGACGCGGCTCCAGCGATGCCGCCCACATTGAAGGCGCCCGGCAAATCGGGGCCCACGCCGACGCTCTGCGTGGGGCGGTTGGCCGCCGCCTTGCTCCGCAGCGCCGCGTTCTTCGCCGCCCGTTCCTCCGGCGTCAGGTGCGCGTCGCCGAACATCACGCTCACTCGCCCACGCGCCTTCAGCTGCAGGTACTGCATTCACAAAGGCGAAGCACACTCGTCAGACATGCTGTCACAGCTGCCCTTTTATACCAAAAATGTCGATCCTCCTCCCTCTAATTATTCAGTTTCATAGGGCAATGCGCGAATGAAAGACGGTATGCGAAATTCGCTACTGAGATTTCACCCTCCACGGAGATAAAGCGCGAACCGGACGCGGTCCGATTGAGTTCCTGAAGAAGCTTATCCTGCATTGTCAGGTGAGTTTGAATGTGCAACTAGAATTAGTACAAACTACACAACTATTTACCGTTGGTAGCTTCAAGAACTAGAAAAAAAGTTTCTTAACTCGAAAAATGGGTGCCTCATGAATGAGCGTCCGAAAAAGTCTCTCGACGTATTGACTGCTAATTGTTTAAACACTACCAACTTGCTATCTCGTAGCTGACTTGCTCCAAACACTCCATGAAAAGAAA
This sequence comes from Anomotaenia brevis, assembly GCA_030710315.1. Classification (NCBI taxonomy): domain Eukaryota; kingdom Metazoa; phylum Platyhelminthes; class Cestoda; order Cyclophyllidea; family Dilepididae; genus Anomotaenia; species Anomotaenia brevis. The sequence goes on from JAUOZQ010000159.1 coordinate 69,804, forward strand.
CATTCCTACAAGTAGTTAGACATCCTGTTGATAAAGACTATGCTGAATCTGGTCCATCCACAACTACAACCGCAGCCACTGATTGGGCCTTCAGCATCTTTTAGCTGCCTGAAACCCCGCCCACGACTGCGTAAATCAACTCCGCATGGATTGTTTGCATGTACCCGAAACCTTTTGGGCAACACTATCCCCATAAACGCCCTGGTATCGAGACCCCTCATCCTACTTATGATAGCTAATTTGTTGAGAGGAAAGGAGAGGTGTGAGACTCACATTGCCATCTTCGTCGCGGTGCTTCTCGTGGAACTTGAGGTGGACATTGAGGTTGGACTTCTTGTTGAAACGGCGGCCGCAGATGTGGCACTCGAAGGGCAACTGGCCCAGGTGGATGCGCACGTGCTCGTTGTAGTAGACGGACTTGGTGAACTGCTTATCGCAGAACTCGCACTTGTACCGCGCATCCTTGTGAGTAAGCATGTGCATCCCGATCTGCGTCACTATCTGCAGGGCACGTGGCAGCAACAGCAACAACATCACTACTGATATCACGGCTACCAATATGCTCTCCTCTCATTCTAAGACACTCATCCCCTCCGAAAAGCGAAAAACCAAATCAAATCGAAAGCCCCGTGATGTTTGCAACAATCCTTCCGCTCTTCTTCAATCTCTAAACTCTATTAGAGCCAATACTACTCATCTACCATAGCATAAATCCCAGTGAGAGATCAAGTCCCCAGCCACAGCCAAATTCAATTAAGATTTCCAAGCAAAAGATCACGATCTAAGAGCAGCAAAAATGTTGACCCATCATAGTGGTTCGTCTTTGTATACGCATTCTCGGTTGGTGCCTAAGTACTAAATATTTCCTCCTAAAAACAACCCTTCGAGCTCGACAGGAATCCGACTCAGCAGAAAAAAATGGTGGGGTGAAAAGACCCCAAGTCCTTGACCCTAACAACGCCTCTTAGTCTCTCGGCACACAAATAGCCTAGAGCTAGCACATCAACTAAGTTAGATTCGGGAATTTCCAAGACCTATTTAAAGGATGAGGAAATAAGGGACTGGTACGAACCTTGCCGCAAATCTGGCACTCGAACTTCTCGGGGCCAAGTTGCATGTGTTCAACACGCACGTGGCGACGCATGGCGGTCTTGCTCTTGAAGGAAACGGAGCACTCTGTGCACTGGAATATCTTGTCGCGGAAGTGCTTCTGTCGGTGCTGCGAGTAGCAGCGGAGGTTGGCGCACTGCTTCTGGCAGATCTCGCAGCGGATCGGGCCGCTGTGCGTCTCCTTCATGTGCCGCCGCAGGTACGTTTCGATGCGGAAGCGCTGCTGGCACACCGGACACTCGTGCAGCAACTCCTGCAACAGCAATCGCGAGAAATTACTTCAGGCAATGAAGTCCGACACTGTCACTCAGCTCCCTCGTCTTTGGTTGCACGCTCATAAAACACAAGTAAAGAGCTGAACGGGATCTTTTACGCCCACCTCTGTTTAGCCTTTAGCTTGCGTAAAAAGAGTGAAGAGAGCTCACCACCTTTCCGGGCATTCACCGAACTCACTGGCCATTCGCATCAGCATCTTCTGAGGCCAGTATTGTTTTTGAAAGCTGCACTCTTCTACCTATTCAAATTTATTCGACAGTCTTCTTAGGCGCTTTATTGCAAACTACTTCGTAATCAAGCTTCCCTCTTTCCCAATTCACCACAAAGCCTACTTTCCCCACTGAGGATTGTAGCAATTAAAAGAAGCTGCACTTAGCCCTTCAACTAAATTTAGACCCCCGTAAAACTCAATTAAGCGAATTCGCATAGTTCTCAAGCAAATGCCGGAAAGCAGAAAGCCGCTTATGGTTTTTTCATAACCTCAAAGTGATGCACTTACAACTTAGCCAAAATATTGTGGAAATTAACACTTAAAGCCAGCAAAATAAAATGCACTATAAAGAAATTAAATCAGTCCATAGGACAGTAGACTGGTCAGTTTTACAGCTACCAGCCATTCAAGTGATACCAAAACTTCAGTCCATAGGACAGTTAGCCTAGCAACTTACCAGATTGTGCATTCGCGCGATGTGATACTTGAGAGCGGACCTCTTGGGGTAGGTGATTCCACACTGCTCGCAGGTGACTGGGCCCTCCTCGCCCTCGTCACCGACGTCGTGCCGCATCTGCTTGTGGTGGTTCAGGGCCTGCTTCGAGCGGAACTCCTTGCCGCACTCCAAGCAGATGTAGGTCACGCCTTCGGTGTGACTCGCCACGTGCTCCCTATGCTCCTTACGGTCGGAGAAGCGTACGTTGCAGTGAGGGCACTCGTACATGCGCGGAGCGGCGTTGTTGTGCACCTCCTTAGCGTGGTCGATCATGCCCTTGTGGAATGCGTAGAAGGGGGCCCGGTCCGAGGGACACTCGTCGCAGCGATACACCGTCTGAGGGCCAGCGTTGATGTAGTCGGTAAGAGGCTCATGGGAGGCCTGCAGGTGACCCGAGAGGAGATCTAGGGAGTCGAAGATCTCTGCACAGAAGCGGCAGACCAGAGAGACATCAGAGGTGATGTCGTGAGCCGATTGCAGGTGCTCCACGTACTGCTTGCCCGAGCAGGGACACACGAACTGGCAGAACTTGCACTTGAGTTGAGTGGAGACGTAGTCGTCCTCTTCGCCCGTCTTGTTGCGAGGCTCACGAACCTGCACGGGGCGCAGGGCACCGGTCTCGGGGTCTTCTTTATAGATCAGGCCGTGCTCCGCCCACTGGTGGAAGTAGAAGTTGGCATTAGAGGAGTGGAACTCCCGACACTGGTCGCAGGACATCACCTTGTCGCCAATATTCTCACCCCGGTCGGCGTGCACCTTGTAATGGTAGGAGAGCTCTTCAATCGTGTGCACCTTGTCAACACAAAGCACACAGGTGAGATGCACGTCGGTGAAGTGCTGTTTGATCTCGTCCACCGCCTCCCCGCAGATTCCACACACGTACTGGCCAGAGGAACCCTCCACAGAGTCCAGAGGGCTCCGTGTGTTGAAGGAGATTTCGTCGCAGATCTCCAAGTGCTGAGCCATCACGTCGGCCGTAGGGAAGTAGTCGCGACACGACTCGCACTGCGGCGTCTCCATGCGACCGGAGAGGAAGGCACTGCGAGCAAAGACGTTGGTCAATCCGGGGAAGAACTTGATGTCCTCCTCAACAGCGGCAGTTTCGTTCGCACCCGCCGCTCCGGCTGCTGCGTTGCCCTCATCGTCATCGTAGTTTGTGCGCATCGAACTGTCCGCATGCTCTTGCATGTGGTTGAGCAGAGCCCTTCTGTCAGTGAAACAGCGACCGTGCTCGGGGCAGCGGAATTTGGTCAGTCCAATGTGCCTCAGCTCGTGCTCGAGCAGCCCACTGACCGAGTGGAGCTCCTTCGAGCAGACGGAGCAAACGCCCCAGTGCTCAGGCATGGGAATCGGGGGAGGCGGTGGCTCGTTCGGATTGGCTTCGATCGCGGCGGCAGCCGCGGCCTCAGCAGCCTCTCTGTGTTGTCTGGCGAGCATCTTTGGGGTGTGCTTGACGGCCATTCGGAAGACCACATCGTACAGCGAGAAGGCCACCGGACTCGTGTAAACATGGTCTGCCAGCTCGTCACAGAAGCTCACCACCTGATCAACAATGGTCGATTGGCCAAAATGAGGCAGATAGACGGCTGGGAAGACCGAAGCGGTGGAGTTCTCCTCGTTGAAGATGCGCAAAAAGGCAGAGCAGGCTCTCGCGTCTCCTGTAACGGCCTGAGAGGCCAATGCGGCACGCTCTGGATTTCCAGTGACATTACCGTATCCAGCGGGAACCAACTCCACAATGCGACGGAGAACGCGGTTCTCGTCTACTTGCAGAGCGTAAAGAAGGCCGTTAATAACCACCAGGCGACACTCCGTCACCTCGCAAGTGAACTTCTTCTCCATCTCGGCGAGAGTCTTGGCTGTGACAGAAGTGAACTCCGCGTTAAGAGCACCAGTGTCCAGGGGTCTGACAGCACATTCCTTGGCATCAGCGATCCAGGAAAGGCGGATGGGAACCTCGAAGACAATAGCAAGAGGGACACGACGCTGGCTATCAACAAGAATGAACTTAGAGCAGCGGTAAATGCTCGGTGTTTCAGCGTCAGTGTTAATGTTGGTCAAGACCGCATTCACGATAGCAGTACCGCTGGAGGCAACAACCTCCCGCAGAGCTATAGAGCGGAGATTGTTGAAGACCAAATCGGGCAGTATCGCCACGGCCTTGTTCTCAATCAGGGATTCTGGGTCAGCCGTGAACATACCGTCCATGAGAGCAGGCGCGTCGGAAGCGATGCCGAACCTCGAGAAGAAGAAGCTCTCCTCACTCACGAGAGAGAAGACCTTGAAGGGACTCGAGCCAGGTGGGTTTGGGTACGGCATGGGTGGGCTGGCGCTAGCCTCATAGCAGACCAAGATGAGTGCGTCCTTGCGACTGTTCGGTTTGAGCAGGAAGCAGTCCATCAAGTGGATACGACCGATTTGCGGCGAAGTTCGAATCGACGTGGGCTCTTCAGACTCCTCTTCAGTCGATCGGAGAGTTGAAACATCCTGTAGAACCCGTTCGAGCACCGAATAAGTGTCCATTTCCACGGACAATTCCTCGTCGACCACAGATGAGCGATCAGCCCTGGTGAGCTGAACAGGACCACGTTGGAGATTCTCGAACTTGAGTGTCTGTCGCTTGCGCGAGAGAGGGACCTTATTGATGTCCCAGGTGTCAGTCAAAGCTATACCGAGCAGTTTGTTCTCACTGTTTACCGCTGCCACGATGCGATGCAAGCAAGGCGGCTCGATTGCCTCTAGGTTCACCGACTCATCACCCTCGGTGGTTGTGTGCGTCTTCTCGGCGTAGCTCATTATCTTCTCATAAGGCAGAGCGACCAGATCATTCAACTGGTCCCAGAGATCGTTTGAAAGCACAATCTGGTGCACATCGGTCATAAAACGACCCATGTGCCCAGCACTGTTGATGGCCGTCTGCTGAGTGAGAGAAACCTCGAGATCAGTGAAAGGTGCACCTGTCTGTACCAGCACGTTGAGGTTGCCCTCGAGAATGTACGCTGGCTCGATGGTCATTTGAGGATCGAGGCTTTCGGCAAGGACACTCAGCTTATCAGAAAAAGTACTTATGTTTGATAGAGGTACGGGTTGCTGGTGGATCATGGGTGCAAACCAGAGGATGCGATTGGCCAGGGCGTCGTATGATTTGGACATGAAGGCATGCAGCAACTCGACAACCTTGTCCGGGTCATTTACGCGACCCATGAGGCTCTGCAAACTAGCAGAGGGACCAAAGAAGACACCCATGTGTTGGTTACTCGGCCTGCACATGTCCACAAACATGGCATCCATACAACTGTTAAGATAGGGCGACTTCAGGAAGTTCGTGTAGTCAACCAAATCTGAGCGAGTTTTTAGGGAAGTCGCGAGCGCTGAGTAGATGTTGGATTGCCAACTTGATCCGGCCTGATTACTACCCCGATTAGAGGGTCTTGCACGAGAAGGGGCACCAGTAGACTTGCGTTTCGGCTTAGCCGCTGCATTCTGACGCGCTCGACGGAAGCGCCGGTCTGAGACGATACTTTGAGCGTCAAAGTCGTATATATCCTTATCCCCAGCTGCAGGATTCGTAGCTCTAGCTACCGCTGCAGTTGCTGCGACATCAGAGAAAAGTCCAACGGAATCGTCGTGTCGGATTGTGCCCTGCAGCATAGAAACTTCGTTCATCAGGTTCACACGGCTCTCCTGCATTCCGTCGTCGTCATCCTCATAATCGGAGAGATCAGAGTCCTCCTCTTCATCCTGGTTTTGTGAGCTCGAGGAGACATTGGCTGCAGTGTTTGCTCTACGACTGCGACGTCTGCGCGATGTGGCACGCGAAGTATCTCCCTCGAATTCTTCGTCATCATTGTGCTCAGCCTCCACACCATCCGGCACGTAATCGCTACCAGCATCCTCAACGTCTTCATCGTCGTCTTCTTGGCAGGATAATTCTTCATTGTAATCGAGGGCACTTGCAGCCAAGGCGGTCAGATCTTCTTGGGAGTCATCCTCCATCGTACCCTCGGCGAATTTGGCCGCTTTTGTTCTAGCCCCTCCACGCCCACGACTCCTCCCACTACCACCACCGCGAGATGTTTTTGGAGCCGTGGAAGTACGTGCTCGTTTCGGTGTTTCTTTGGGGTTATTCGATGGTGGGCGGCCACGGCGTCTACGAGAAGTGGAAGGTGTTATGGCGGCCTCTTCCTCTTGGTCCATAGCTTCCGGTTTGGTTACGATTTGATCCATTTCTAATAATCTGCTGGCGAAAAGGGAATGTATTACTACTAAATCCACGCTGCGATACCAAATAAAATCGAATAATGGCACAGTGGTGTTGGTCAAATAACAGAATTTCACGAGTTGCTGCAATTCTATCGAAGCAGAAAAGAAAATCCACTTCCAAAATCTATGTAGTAAAAGGACATAATGAGCTAATACATTTAAACATCATTTGAACAAAGAAAATGAAAACTGCTCAAGATGGCCCATTATCAACGCATACGGGAGTCTACTAATTAATTTCAGTAGACACATGTAAGGTACATGGATGATCCAAAATGGCCATACAATAGGAAATGTTAAATGTAATTAACCACCACATGAACTGCAGAAAAGCACAGGCTTAAGATATGAAGACGTAGATTACCTTGTGCAGCAAAACCGAAACCATCAAAGTCCAGCGTGATGAATACAAACAAGAAGGAATATACTACTTATATACAATGGGCATCTTAAAATCACGAAGTGCATAATAAATAGTGAAAATACTTAATTTTACTTTAAAAACACGAAAAAGAGCCTTATTTATTTGATACAATTTTGAATAATGTTTATGAAGCTCGTCGAAATACTGGACATCACCCTTTAAAGTATCCAGTCCAAAACCATCATTATGCTCCTCAATCTTTTCTCTAACTTCTATGACTTCGAAATAGCGATTCCAGATCTCAATTTTTTCTTGTTTGCATTTATGACGCATCGTTGAACTCCAAAATATCTCAGATCTCATATCATGCAATGGATGATCAAAAAGAATTAGGCTCGGATACGAGGGTACGAAGGAGAAATGATTACTAATCTGAACTACTGTCAGTTGAAGTAAATCGCCTTTGTCTAAAATATGATTCTATGATACGCAAGGGCTTTATCACCTCATTAGTAATTCCTGATTCAGAGCGTCATTGGATGTTTTGTAATTTTACTTCAATCAACTGTTGTTCGGAAATATTGTAATGCATGTTTTAGGTTATTCCCGATCGCTCTTAATATCCATTCACTGTTTTCCACCAAACGGATCCTTCGTTCCTCTCAAGAAACCGATCTCTGGTTTATCTGTCATGCATAATTAAGCAAAAGACATCTTGTTTGATTTGACAACCAATGGTGATAGTAAAGTTCCTCCATAATATTGGACTGCAAATAGTCTACATTTGGATTAGTAATTAATTCGATCGTCAATAGCATTACACTGGCTTCTGAAGGAAGGAAGACTTAATGTATCTTTCTCCTATAATGCTCTATGTGGCTTCGTTGTTTATCGTATTATGAAGCCATGTATACATAAATATTAGGCTTTCACAAAATAAGCATCCGTAATACAATGTTTCGTACATTCAACTAGCAAAGCTCCATTTAATTCAGCCATATTTTCTCAAATGTGGCCAGATATCTAGACAGTATTTTGTTTGTTCTGACATTCCTTCAGAACATAAATGCTCACTTTCCAAGCTAAACATATAAATTTGAGGGATCTTCTTTTTGCCCCTAAAATCCGCTGGAATTCATATAAAATCTCACATCTATTCTGATGGAGGTTGCCCAAAATATCTACTGTCTTTATGTGTAAAGATACCACAGTAATTTTTCAAAAGAGGCTGTTTGATAAAAGATTTTCACGTATTTTCTTAAATGAGTACCGATGTGTTTTCAATATCCACACCGTAAATTGGGTAAAATATTTCATGCATTTTTCGTCCCAAATATTGATTCTATTATGATCGTATAGGTAGTAAATCTTCTCGTTCCCCTTCAATGGAGTTGAAGTCAAAATCTATTCTGTATGACACAATCCTAAAAAATGTTATTTGATAATAGAGCTGGCAAATGTGAACAAAGTATTTAGAAAATTATCGCATTTGTGATTTAATGTGTGCAAATCTGATGGTACCAGTTTCAACCAATAATATTCTTGCGTAGTTCTAGAACTCCTGAACTGGTGTTTCTGCCGTGCTCAATTAAGGTTGAAGCAATGGATTATAGCAAATGGGACCATATTGAGGTATGTATAATGCTCTAAGTTGCATTTATGCTCCTAGGTATCTGATGATGAAGATGACACACATCCAAATATCGATACCGCCAGTCTATTTCGCTGGCGTCATGAGGCTCGTCTAAACCGTGATCGGGAATGGAAAGAGGAAAAGGAAAAATTTGCTAGAGAACTGGAAGCTCATATGGATGAGTTGGAAAAAGCTCGCATCGCTTTTCAGGAGGCTTCAAAGGTTTGTCGCTAATTCAAGTCATAAAGGTTGGTAACTTTTCTAGAATAACGCACCTAATTTAAAAGAGTTAGAGGAGAGCTTAAAAAAGCTGGAAGCCGCTGATGAGGAGTGGAAAGTCAAACAAGAGGAAATGAACAAAAAAGAGCGGGTAAGCGAACTGAATTAGATCTTATTCCATGTCCTTAGCTTCGCCCTCTCAATGTCGACACTATCAGTCATGAGGGACGCTCACGAACTGTCATAAACAAGGCTACTGTCAAAGAAAAACCCAAGGTTGCCGAAGATGACGACGACGAACTGCACGAAGACGCCGCCGAGAGGCTGCGTGATTTCGTCAAGAAGCACAATGCTGAGATCAAGAAATTCGGAATGTTCAGTCGCCCCGTCGACTCAAAGCAGTATCTGCTCGAAAATCCCCACCTAGTTTGTGACGAAACGGCTAATCAACTGGTTCTCTGGTGTCTTGATCTCGCTATGGAAGAGGTAGCCTGTCAATTGAGCTTTACACATTACCTGTGCGCATCTGAGTTCAATTCATCTATTCTAATGGGCTTTCATTCACAGTTTTTATCGTTTGTTTTTCTTAAAATCCAGGAATCGATTTCGCACTGCGTTAAATTTAACAAGGTGGGATTTGTAAAATGTGTTATTGCTTCTCCTCGTGATATGCCACTATTGATACTTCGTTATTACTCACTGGATGCCGTTTTCGCAACGGACACGTGAAGTAGTGCTGACCCCAAACTTAATATGTGAATTCCATCAAAAAAGTGCTTGGGAAATCGTGAATAAAAAGGGGAAAAATGTTAACTAAATTAGAATTTTCTCAGTCTCTACTGCAGCCTTGCATTTAGTCTGGGCTTTGGAAAATTCTCAGCGGTGCAAGTGGGCCCAATGGGTATTGTCTTGAGCCGGCTTGATAACTGTTTTTCGATTTTCTCTTTGCAGAAATTCAGCCTGTTGGACCACGTAGCGCATCAGTGCATTGTGATGCAGTTCATGCTGGAGCTGGCCAAGTCCCTCAAGTGTGATCCGCGCTCCTGCATCCGCCCCTTCTTCAGCAAGTGAGTCCTACCTCCATGTGGCAGCTTTTTTTGGCTCCGTTTGAACTTCGGGGCTCGGATTCTCCTTGAATGAAGACCTACTTAAGTCAGTATAAGTAGTTCGTCGAGTATCAGTCGACCACGCCTTGGCCTGACTTAGATTTCAGCTATTTAGGCTTTCTAGCTAAGACGGCAATTGAAAAGTGTACTCATCGGGTGAATCAATGAAAGCCACCAACAGTTGTCGTTCAACTGATCCTGTCGAAAAAGCTCAGGTAATGGCTACTTTGTAGACTCAATAGGTTCCAAACTATTCAGATCGCTAGGCAGCGAGTTAATCGAATAAGCTGGCTTCTTTATAAAATGAAGCAATGGCTTCTTGAAAGGGTTATCTTTGCTAAAATCATCGGCCCTGAGGTAGGCTTAAAATGTTAACTTCAGGGTAAGTTGTGTGATCTCTAGGTTCTACTACATCTGGATTGCGAGGCAATAGAAGCAGAGCGGTGAGGTGAGCTTTTGAGGTGGCTTTGTGAACTTGTTGGTTTCTCAACTATCGAGATTGTGCGGCACAAATTACCGCAAAAAATTAAGCGGGAAGTTGGCTTGTTTATTGGTGGCAGTAATGTGTCCAGCACATTCCCATTGGGTGTTGAAGTTAGCGTAAAATTTTAGTGTGATGGGAAGTCGTATGATTAGTAAGTTCGAGGTTGTAGAATCGAAGGCAAGCTGAGATGTTGAGGTGGTGAGATAGAAACCTCAAAAATTTAAGCGATATGTATAGGCGATGGTAGTATGGAGGCGTTAAGGAGAGTATTTTCCCTCTTACTACACTCCTATTAGGCTTTGGCTGAACCAAGTTCGTCTGCCATTTTCCTCTCCGCCTCTAAAGATTCATCGACCTAGAAATGGAGTAACAATAATTCTAAAGTATCCTAACGAAAGGTCAGCTTAAGGAGTGTGTGTAGGTTCGATATCTTCAATTCTACCTAACCAAAGACGTATACTGAGGTAGTGTGAGTTAGTAGTAGATTCCTACTCATTTCTTCCTCTAATGTACAATGGACGTTCCAGAAGCGGGCTTAAAGTTGAAACTTGAAGGGGAGTTTTATGATTGCTAGGTTCTACAATATCTAGGTATTGAAGCAAGACGCAAGCTGATATGGGGCAAGCTAGTAGGCTCATGCAAAGGTGTTATGGGCTTCTTCCATTTTCATCTCGGCGTGTAGATTCACCTATTCAGAAGCGGTCTTGAAAAGGCACTGTGTGATTGTTAGGTTCTACCACATCTCTATAATGAGACAGTAGAAGTTGCTGTGGGTGCAAGTAGGTAGGCTCATACATAGTTTGTGTAAAGAGCTCTCCCCTCAATGTTCCTACTCTTGGTTTTGCTCTACGCGTAAATGTATCTACCCAAACCGGAGTACCAATAACTCCAGTGATTTCTACCAACAATTTCAGCTTTATGAGTCTTTGTAGATTCGATAGGTTTCTATGTCTAGATTGCTAGACAGTGAAATAGACATTTGTGAAAAATTCTAGAGCAAATAAGTACCATTCTCCGTGTGGTGAAACGTAGTTAGCTGGAGGGAAGCTCTATTTTCACTGCTATGACTAACGTTTCCCCTCTTTTTCTCCACCTGTAGAGTCATTGATCCAGTGTTGGGCTTAAAATTGCAGCCGAAGTGGGCGAGGTTTTACTTTATCTTGATTGCGAGACAATAGAGGCCAAAGTGGGTGTGTTCATGAGTCGGAGGTACTAACAGCTCATCCCACTCATCGGACTTGCCGTTTCCGATAACAAGGCAATGTGACAGTTGCGTAGGCTGAGATTTTGGGGTTCGACGGGTCCCAGTATATCTAGATTGCAAGACGTCACATCAAAAAAGCTTTCGTAGGAGGTGGTAATGACGGTATTAGGATTTTTTACTAATGAGGCTATTTTTTACTCTGTTTTTCTCTGTAGATTCATCGGTGCGGAGGTAGGCCTAGAATTTGAGCTTAAAGCGCGAGGTTCTTCTATACCTTGATTGCGAGATGATTGAAGCGTAGGCTTATGTTAAGACTTAGAAATTGTAGGCCCAGGCTCAGGATGTGTTAAGAACTCCTCCCTTAATGGTTTTTACTATTTCTCATCTTCGTCGGTAATTTTCAACCCGAAAACAGGCCTAAAACTGCAGCTTGAGCGGAAATTGTGTGATCGCTAGGTTCTACCAAGTCTAGGTAGCGAAGCAATGGAAGCAAAGGCGGAAGCTGTAACTAAGATGGGTGCTCATGCGTTGGAAGTGTTAAGAGCTCTTTCATCCATGTTGATGCCCCCTTTTACTGCTCGTGCATAGATTCATCGACCCGGAGCCGGAGTACCAGCGCATGTTCAACGAGGAGCTGACGGCCTTCAAGGCGCGCATCCGGGACCGGGCGCGAGTGAAGGTGAACGAGGCAATGCAGCAATACGAGGAAGAGGAGCGCAAGAAGCGCCTCGGCCCGGGCGGCCTCGACCCCCTCGAGGTCATCGAAACCCTCCCCGAGGTGAGCCCATCCTCTTTCCCCTCCCTCGCCAACTAATTAAGCCGCCGGTTTGGCGTCAGGCCCCCCCATAGCTGTCAGTCTGCTTAAGGACGCAGTCACGGGGCTTATTAGTGGTTCGAAAAGCCATGAAGGGGTTGTGAACGGGAGGATTAAAGAGGCGAGACCAGGCTTGAATGCAGTGTAGATTTTAAATTAAATAGCCAAGGATTTTCCCTGTCGTTGTCAATTAATACGGCTCACAATATCCGCAACCATTGATTTGTATCAGCCTCAATCTGTTGCTATCTAAGCCAACGGGATTTTACGTTTTCCGTGGGGAAGGATCCCTACAAAAACGGCTGCTTTAATTGTCGGCGATTGAGACTGGGGCGGGGTACCAATAGCTTCACTCAATCCTTTCAAAGAAGTCATTCTTGAAGAGTCTTTGAAAGCTCGATTGGTTCCGCTCCGTCCAGATTGCTAGGCAGTGGGGTAGACATCATCGCAAAAAGTCGTTGGTTGTTTGTGACCAGGCCTTCTCAAAACGTTCACACTCAAGTTGCGCTCCCTTAAAAGTATTCTGTCAGTCTGTGGGAATTGATGAACGAAAGTTATCCAGTGGCCGAAGGAATTGACCTGTCGTTTTGTAATAGTTTTGCCTGAAATAATCGCTGCTATTTGCGTGTGAGAGCCCCAATCTGGGAAGGGTCTCCTTAAAAACTGTTGGTTCAATTCTGTAGTCGATTAACTAAAGAGCTTTAGTAACCTTCTCGAAAACAACGCCCAACCATATACAATAGTCCATAGAGGGTTAAGATAAGGGGATTTCAAAAATTTATCGTCCCAGATCTGGGAATAAATTCTACAAAAAAAGGTCTGGCTTAAGTAGTCTTTGAAGACTCGATAGGCTCCAGTATTTTTTTAGATAGCGCGGCAAGAGAGACAAAGTCTTAAGTTGAAAATGAATTGGATGCAAAGAAAGTAGACTCAAGCAGGGCGTTTGCAAATAGCTCTTTCCTATTAACCTCTGAAGACTAATCAAATCCAGTGTATTCTACCGAAAAGAGTCTAGCTTAAAGAGTCTTTGAAACCTCGACAGGTTTAAACCTATCTGGATTGCTTGGCGTTGAGGTTGATCTCACCACAAAAAAATCTTCGTTGGGGGACCAGGCGCTCGCTGAACTGTCGCTCTCATGTGGCGCTCCAATTATTTTCCGTTTAGACGTCTGTTTAATTAGGCAAATATCACCATTAAAAGCACAATTAAATCACCATAGTCTCGTTAAAAACAACCAGGCAAACTGTGTATCAATAAAACCCCTATGAGAGTTAGATTATCTATGTATAAAATCCGAACAATGATTTTAACTAAATGCACTTTTTTAAATCCTTCCAAAATGATATGCTATCCAAGCGCCTTTCTATTTAAACAAGCCATAAAATATCATTAAATTTTGCTATACTCCTAAAAAGAAATCCCTAGGGTCTGTGTATCAATATTTCAACCCTGCAATAAATTGGGAGAGAGTTCGTTGAAGTATCAAAATAATGGCCAAAATGGCACATTTCATTCCTTTGCTGGCTTCACAAGATTTGCGGAAGTGCTAATATTTACGCTAAGTCAGGTCACCACGTCTCAATGCAAACGGTGCTTCTGATGAGGTTATTAACAAATGTTTGTATAACCTCAAATCTCTGAACGATGGAATGAGTTGCATCGGAAGGATGGAATGGGTCTTGTTCCTCTGTTTATAACCACCTAGTTGAACGCTCCAAAAAATTCATCTAATTCTCGAAGCAGTGACGTCAAAGCTACTTCACTTTAATTTAGTATATCTGCTTCCTGTACGAAACTTTAATAGATGCTGCCTTTTAGTAGATATGTGCTCGATTTACATAACAACAGGTTTGACTGCGAAGAATTTCATAATCTTAGCAAAATCCATTCCTAGAAAGTGATAAGTTATAAAACAGGGGAATGGGGCACTGAATTCCTCGATCGTTGAGAGAGATTGAAAACACTAGGCTTTTTGAGGATGTCGCAGACTTCCGAAGCAACGTCACTGGGGAGGTCTGTGTCTGGCTATTCCTCTAAGTGAGTTGAAGGGTGGAAGAGGAAGGAAATTTATGGCATTGTTTTCGGGAATTATGGGTGTTTTCGTGCAACTTACAAGGGTCGGAAAAAAATAGTGGAAACACCTTGAAAATTAAAAAAGTTTTAATACGGTGTAGGTCCTCCTTTTGCGGCAATCACAGCCCCAATTCTCCGAGATATTAAATCGTACAAACTGTGATTTGCTGGTTCTAAAGGAATTTTAGCCCATTTTTCAGTCTCATCACCTTCACCCAATTCTTTTAGAGACGGTGGAGGCGGCGGCGTAAATCGACTTCTTACTTGAGTCTCTAAAATTAACCACAAATGCTCCTCAGTAATGCGGTTGGTATATGGGGATTGTGTCGGTGGCCAGATGAGATGTTCAACTTCAATAGAATAAACCTCGTGCTGTTAGTGCTGGACTAATTCATTATCATCTTGAGAAGATGGCGGCTTTCTCCGAAAACAGTTCTTGGCCTATTGGATGAATTTGGTGTCTCGTCTGCTAATTCTTCCATGAATGGAAATCATTGGCTCGGCGGCGGATTTCAAAGAAATAGCACCCCAGATTATCAGCACAGAACCCCCGCTATGTTTTGTGGTTGGGAGAAGACAACAGTTTGGATTAAATACTTCTTTCAGCTGTCTCCTTGCCTAGTATCCTCGGTTGTAGGTTTGAAGTAAGGTGGAAAATGACGTCAGAGAAATCACACTTTTCCACTGCTAGAAGGACGGACCAAATCTGGAGGTTTCTAATCCGCCATTACTAAACGCTTTGAAGCATCTTTTGTCTTTGAAATCAGAGGGTTTTTTTAATTGCAGCTCCCCCGTCGTGGAATCCAAATTTTTGCAGCTTCTCGCGATGAACCTTTTTGTGGGGGAACTTGGTTCTGTAGGTGTTCACTGAGGAGCCGTGGCTTCTCAGCAATTCGGTGATTTAGAGTCCGAAAGTCTCTCTCAGACAACTTTGATTCGGTCAAACCTGTGCTTTGCTGAGAACTTTTTTTCGGTACAGTACCTTTTGAAACGCCAAGCATTCGGGGACAGTTTTGTTACACTGTCGCCTGCCCTACGAGCACCAACAATTAGGCCTCTGAAAGTCCTTAGAGGTCAGGCATTTTAATAGTTTATAACCAACTTAAATATCTCAAATAGAAAAAATAATTAACAGAGTAAAACTAAAGTATGTCAGGTTTTGATTGTTTATAACGTTCAAAGATTATGTAAAATGCAAGGTGTTTCAACTGTTTTGTCGTACCCTGTGTTTAAGAGGGAATCCTTTGCCGTGGAAAAAGACCACAATCAGTAAATCTATTCCTTTGTGGCTTGGCAGGACCTGCGGAAGTGCTTCGAGGAGCGAGATGTGGAGCGCCTGCAGCAGGTGATCACGGCAATGGACCCGAAGGAGGCCGAGTACCACATGCGCCGCTGCATCGACTCGGGTCTGTGGGTGGAGAACGCCCAGCAGCAGGAACAGCAGTCGGCGGAAGGCGGCGCCACCGCTTCCCCTTCCGAGACACCCCAGGTGAAGGAGCTCAGCTCCGACGAGGGGGCCGGCAAGCCGACGATGGCGACGAAGGCGGAAGAGAAGACGGCGCCGGCTCCTCCCACCAAGGCCTGAGGCGCTCTGCTCACCCGCTCGGCATTCCTGGCTTTCTTTTTTGAGAAAAACCCACCCCCAACACCCGTCTTTGTGCCCCTACGTGAAATTAAAGCCATACGTGCATGGGTGTGCTCTAGAGGCGCGGGTTCTTTGTTCTTTGGGAGGACTAAAGATCCATGTATGTCCGGTTTGTGGCTGACAGGTACGAAGGTTCTTTTCACCCTGTATAAGGCGAAGAATTAGTTGGAGCTAGGGACTTTCTGGAAACCAGGAGATTGCCTGCGCATCGTTGAATTCTCGAAGCAGTGGTCCCCACTTCTAGTTTACTTGAATTTGGTGTCTTCTTCCTTCGGAAGAAAGCATGAAATAGATCCTGCTTTTTTTAATCTGTGTGTGCTCAACTGTTCACCAAATCTCCGGACGATCTTAATAACTGCATTTTCGGAATGGCCTGTTTCGTGACTTTCTCAGGTTTACGTTGTATTGCCATACTGGTCTACGTCTTAGCTCCGCTAGTGTTCCTTCATCGTATTATTTAATCACTCACCCAAGTCGTTACCGAAAGTTGTGGAGTTGGTTCACAACATGTCTGACGTGAAGGTGGACACTTGCTTATTTACTGTTGGCGGTCGTCCGTGGTTTCATAGCGTTTTATAGGATTAGCCAATCGACTGTTCGTCGAGATCCTCTAATTTAGGTTCTAATCCTCTCTAGATGGCCAAAGTGTAGCCAGTGTAGCATCGGTTTCGGCGTCCGCCTCGGTGTGTGCCTGCTAAAGTCCGTAATTGATCGATAAGTCCTTAGAGGAATAAATTCGTGAACTGGTCATTGATGGACTAAATAGCATTCTAGGTCATTCTTAAGAATGCCATGATACAGGGCCGCTTTTGTTTTCAATCGATCCATGCTCGAATACATACCTGCTCTTATTTTAATTAACGATCTCTTACCACGCTTTAGCTTGGCAAGTTTACCTTAATCTTGCATTTACTGCCAGTTTTTCGTGAATAAGCACTCTAGTTGGGACAAATAAATTTTTTCATCACTAAAGCCACCCGTGGATCCAATGCACAAAAGCACTCTGTTGGCAGTCGTTGGCTTTGCTCTTGGTTTCCTTCGATAGGATAGGATGGAGTCCCAGTACAGGAGAAGAGAAGACGTGTGTACCGACGCTTTTATTAGGGAAGTGTGTCGAGTTTGGGCTGACCGGATTTACCTGTCAACACCTGAGTTAATGGATGCATGCTTGCTGTCAGGTCACAGTAGTGTCCCCCGCTAAATGGTGCGGCCTTAGTCAAATCGCTACAGGCATTCTACCAACACCAGAAGGCGGCTGACACGCTGGTGGCCCGAGTAGTGTCTGCGATAGCAGGAGTGGATGAACGTGATTCAGAGCAGCCGTCTTAAAGAGGTGGTTCCCTGATACGTCCCTTTTAAAAGGTGGTGTAGGAGGTTGAGAGCCGGAGTAACCTGTGCTGGGGTAATGCCAAGAGGGATGTAGGGGTGCTGCTACCAGAGGATTGGGTCGAGCTAAGGACATCGTGGAAGCCAGGAGATTGCCTTCGCATCGCGAATCGGCTTGTGAATCAGTTGGTCATCGATCCACTAGAGATGCCATTAGGATTTTACAAGTGGTTCTTGGAAGACAGTCTACTTTTGGTATTAAAAAGATAGGCTGAAGTAACCTAGTAGCGGTTAGATCCAAAACGGATCAAATAACCAGTAAGAAGCGAAGAAGTCCAACACCAGAGGGAAATTAAGAGACGCCCCTGAGACTGGGCTTTGGTGAAACGAAAGCCGACGCTTAATTGCTGACTTTACTCAGAATCTGGTTGATGACTGTGGAGTTAAGTCACTGGGTTTGGCCGGAAACATTCTAGTCACTAGTCTGTCGCGAATGCACTAGCTCACGTTACGCTATCATTCGATGTTGAGAATTGAGTCTGATACCTGTTTATTAGTTTTGATCAGCTACGACTACACTGAATTATGTAAAATAAATCATTTTGCAAGCTTTATTTTGGCTCAGAATCCATTTTAAAGGAAAGAAGGGATCTATTATTTACACAATCCTCGTAAAATAAGTATTCAAAATGACGAAAGCCTTAAATATTTGAAGTTAATTCCTGAGATAGCACTTTATGAACATGCTCATCTCTTCATCATTCAACTAATTGCTTGTGGAAAAATGCATGTGATATGTGCTCATAAAAATAGTTAAGTGGATTGCCATTCAGCTAGTAAAGATTTTTTACAACTTCCATTTGAATAGTGCGAAGGGCTCATACGACTTCGCTTGGATTTTGTGAGTATATGGTAGATTAAATTAGTCCATCGAGGCATTCATAAGTTTTGCTTCTTAAGCAAACATTCGTGTTCTCAAAGAATTGGAAAAACTAGTAGTCTCAACATCTGTTTGCAACTGCGAAAATAAGTGAGAATTAATCACTTACTAATCACACTTATGATTTATGTGCCTTTGGCTTGATACTACTCTAGACGGAGTAAACACAGAAAACAGTATAAGGAGGAAGATTTCTCAGATTTTCCTGTCTTTATGAGACTATGTAATGCTAATTAATTAATTAATTGATGCCACATTAATTATCAAGCGATATTCTGTTTTATAACGTTTAATGGAGCTGAATATTAATTTTATGCTATAATGTATTTGAACTGATCAAGTTTTAGTTTACAGAAAAAAATACAATATTAGCTTAATTAAAAACTGTCCTACTTGGAAGTATCCGAGATTTTTTGGTGTACAAAATACTTTGAGCTTAAAAATGGAAACACTCCTGCCAAAACGGCTAGAAGTATTTACTCAAACTATGGTTTGCGAAAATTGGAAGTAGAGGAGATTTCGCCGTCTATGAATATGAAGATTGGACCTGATGTCCAGTTGAATTGGAGTTGGCAATTAAGATTTGTTCAAACCACAAATTTTTTTTGCCTTCAAAACTTGGGAAATTCTTAAGCTTGGAAAATGGGTGCCCATGGAATGTTTTCTGAAAACATTCCCAAATCTCGAGTTGAAGACATCTTGCATTAAGGCTCATATCTACTACCTGCAATTCGGGCGTTCGAGCCAAGCTTTGAGGATGGAAGAATTGCTCCTAATGAATCGAAAAGGTAAGATGTCATAATCAGGACAATGTAGCACGACCCCACACAGGGAGGACCACGTCACAAAAGATCGAAGGAGAACTTGGTTAGGAGAAAATTCATCATCATCCACCTTATTCTCCCCTCTACCTTGTGGTTACTCATTAATTATTAGCCGTGTTCTGCCTAATCAACTCATTTATCAAAAGTGGTGTCGCCCTATCCGGTCACCAAAAACCATCATCCAATCTGATAATCGGAGTAATGGTCAAAATTACTTTGAAAATTGAAATTACTGATCTGTGGAAATCCTTATTACAAGCAAAGCTATTTCGTTACTCTCAACTAAAATACCTTGCCAAGTTTTATTTACAAGTTGCATTTGATCATTCATACTCTATAGGTCTCTCCTGTTTTCAACCTACTCTATCAGGAAAAAAACATATCTATGGTGCATATTTATCTCTGTTTAATCAAAAATGAGCTCAAAATAAGTTTAAAAATTAAATGTAATAAATTAACATTCAAATAGGTGCAACATGCTACGGCTTAAGTCGAATCTGATTGGTCGAAGTCATCTAAAATTTGATTCGTACAAACGTAAAAAAATTCCACGCGCATCCTCGTAGAATTTTCTAGAATACTGATGCCGCGTGTATTCTTTGTACTCTATTCTTTTACAGTTTCCTTATCCATAATGACCTGGTGGTTAGGATGGTAGTATGGGGTACGCCAAGGACACCAGTGATTCCTTTCAAAGCGTGGGCTAACTACATCTAATGGAGTCTTTTAAGAGAAAATAGATGGGTAGTCAAACTGTTTTCTCTTTGAATTGTACCTGATGGGAGTAAATGAAGAAGGTACTTGAGAGACGAATCCAAACACTGTCGCTGTCACAGTCAAGTTATGTGATTTACTCGGTGCTTTAAGTTACCAAAGTTGGCATGGCGTGTTACGAAAACACGTTTCCGCCTCGAAAAGATTTTCTGCTCAATGGGATACATGAAAACAATAGTTTAATTCCTTCTTTCGTATGAGATCCTCACCTACAGTTTTTCAATCGGAATTTTAAATTCTACTCTTTGTTGAATTAGTGTCACATTTAGCTATAAATGCATCACATAGGTGCAAAATTCCAATAATCAATAAAATATTGAGCAGTTTGCACTTGTGAAAGTGCCGCAGCTATTAGCAGTGGGATTACGTGACTGAAGTGCAATCGAAATGCGAAATTCACAAACTAGGGAAGTGGTTCAGGTCAATATCCCAATTTATAAATGCCCCCTTTCTCATTAGAAGAGATGGGGTTATTGATTTAAGGACCTGCCAAGACCAGTTATGAAGCCGGAAGGTGTAAGATAAACTAATAAACCAGTCTATTTTGCTAAAACATTTATTTAGAGTCTGGATTCTTATTGACAAAGCCTTTCGCTTTACATCCTGGCGACATTTAGACAAAAATTACTAGTTCTTTGCCTGACATCGCCCACATGTAAAGAACTTATCAAAGGAGAGACACGTGACTCCATCTCAGGAATCAAAACCATGAAAGTCTGAAGTACCAAAGCACTGAAAGAATGTAATTGAATTATGATCATGTGCATTGCACCTGATTTAACCTTGAGGCAAAATGATTGCACGACCCATTTGAGACCCATCTGCTTAGATGCGTGATGTCATGTCAGATAATGAAGTACATTGCGGTAGCACCTATACAACATCGAGAACCAAAAAAATAGCAGGAAAGCAATACGATATGACCAATCAGAGCTGAAGGAGAAAATGGGTGCCCGTGCGTCCGTATTGCCCTGAGTAGCTTCTAAATGTTCGTGCACAAAGTTGCATAACACATTTGTCTACCTTGAAACTCAAAAAATCAAATTGCGTTGAAAATATTCAAATATTTAGGACTTGACGGGTTGAAAAAGGGTAAAGAATCATGTATAGTCGCTCCCTCTTAGGGGATCCCAGTTTGCAACCCTATCGATACCCTAGATAACTGAAGGTGGTCTGGGTGTGCTCTCCATGCTCCTGGAGTAATTTGTGTGAGCCTGAATAGCTTCTTGTCAGTCAGTCTTTGTTTATTCTCGAAGTCGCCTCTGCACACAGCACATGAGTCATCATTATCATCATCATCATCATCATCGAGGCTTTGTGCATTGGTGGTGTAGCGTCGTATTTCCACACGCTTTTTAGCCTTCCGATTAATCTAAATGCGCCTGTAGCAAATTCATCAACGCATCTTCGCTGTGGAGAGAATACAAAGACGAAAGGTCTAGTGGTAGCACAGTTAATGTATTTCCTAATGCGAGCTCTATATTTTCGAGGCTTTGAAAGGGCCCAGTGGTAAATATTAAGGATATTAATGGGAGATGGTCAATAACTGAAAATATTAACTCCTCTGGAATGTAATGACTAAAATATTTAATTGCGATGATTGCTCATTCAAGAGCGAGGTTATCAATCGTTAAGGTGTTATATATCCACAGAGCTTCACCCTTGAGTTATCAATTTATTTAATTCTATGGAAATTGACGAAATCTTTACTTTCCTCCTGTAATAGTTACCTTAGAAATCGAGAAAATATCTTTTCTGACAAAACGAATATTCCAAGAATCGACATATCATGGCAGAGCCTCAATAAACTATAAAAATTCACCGCCTCTGTTGATTACAACTCTGCCTAGCAGAGCCTATTGGTGTATTTTCGCATCCAGGCCCGCAATTGAAAATCGATAAACGGAGGTCAATCGGAGGAAGTGTAGAAATTGCTACCAAAAAACGCTGACCTACAGACTAAGTAAATTTCTACTTAGAAGAATCCATCTCCATTGTACCAAAAGCAGCGGACATCAAATCCCAGAAAATAAGGACACAGACCCAGAGTACATCTGACGGAAAAACATCTTTATGGGGATAAGGTCAACCTACAGCCCCTTCCACGTGTTGCAGCGACATAAGGTGCAAATCATAGCCCAAAAAGAGGCAAAAATCGATTAGAGATTTAAAACGACTCCCCACAATGCAATCACGCTAAGGTCGATAATGGACCATTCTAACGCAACCGACTCTAGAGCAAACAAAACTGAAGCCTAGTTTAGCAATTCCAGAGAAAACCCCCAGACCACGCCCTAGGAAGACGTAGGCGCAACACCATTGCATCATAGACAACATTTATTAAACAGGAAATTCGTTAACTTTATAGCGACGCGAAAAATGACTAGGCAGAGTAAAACGCGACGTTACTCAGCTACCGGGTTTAGCAGGTACCGCAGTCAATAATTTTGACCTCTTGAGATGTCTTGCCAGACTGGCTACCGACAGCTTCCATTGACTTCACGACATCCTGTCCTTCAACAACCTCGCCAAAGACGACATGTTTTCCATCGAGCCACGAAGTCGTAGCAGTGGTGATGAAGAATTGAGAACCGTTGGTGTTGGGACCAGCATTGGCCATGGACAGAAGGAAAGGCCTGCTGTGCTTGTGATTAAAGTTCTCGTCAGCGAACTTGGCACCATAAATGCTCTTGCCACCAGTTCCGTTCCCAGCAGTGAAATCACCTCCCTGGCACATGAATCCGGGAATAATGCGGTGGAACTTTGAGTCCTTGTACCCAAAGCCCTTCTCGCCGGTGCAGAGAGCACGGAAATTCTCGGCAGTCTTAGGGACATCATCAAACAGCTAAAGCAAAAAGTAATTATAATCTGTGAATTACCTGGAAAACAATACGGCCAGCGGGGTTCCCACCGATGGAGATGTCGAAGAAACACTTAGACATACCGATAACCTTTCAACTGAAATGGAGAGAACTCAATGACAAACTCAAACAAATTTAAAATAAATATAAATATTTACTGAGTTTAAAAAAGATACTGCAATTAGAAGTTATTGTTTTTAATAAGAAAATAATAGGGATCTAATCTAGTTCTAGCTAGGGAGTATTTCTGATTCGGGGTACTGTGAAGCTTGTAATTTAGGTTAAGGATGTTAAATTAAATTTCAAATTAAGGTTGGTAATGCAGATACTTTAAAGCTTGGTTCAAATATCTAGTGAACAATTTGAAGACGATATTGAGGTATTTAAGGGAAAAAATTCGTATTTATTCCTGCCATGAGTACCTCAGATTATACTCCGATCAAAAAATAACGTTTAATTATTTCAAAGTTTTAGGACTATTATACTGGAGATGGCAACTTAAATTCACTTTCGTGTCGTGGTCAGTCTCCTCTCAAAAACAGAGCTAATTTCACTAATTTACTCCAGAAATCTACATTGGTCATTACCATATTAATCAAATTGTGTATTTATCCACTTTTTCGGGCCGAATGCCCCAGATATGCTGAGGGCCTCAAGCCCCCAATACCTCAAAATATCAGAAACCTCAAGTTGGGAAAACTGCAGTTTGAGTAAATCACACCTGTGTCCAAACCGAAAGTTACAACTGCATAACATAATCAAACTCGAGGCACACCTAAAATTGTGGGCTTTAGATAACAAAGAAAGGAATACAATTTAAGGAGACTTCCGTGGAACTGGGGAAGAAATCGTGATCATCCAGTTACAGTCCTTTTCAGTGATATATACAAGAATGTGGCTCAAAAAATTGTTTATAAGTGATTAAAAATCATTTGTCTATAATTTTTTAGATTTTACATCTCCAATTATTACTAAAAACGTTAAATACGCTTGTGATTTAACAGTTGTTTAAGTCAATATCTCGTCGGCGTAGTTTGTGTTTCCTATTGGTTATTTAGTTATGTCGACTTGCTTCTTTGATATCGCTATTGGCAGCAAACCGGCTGGACGCATCGTTTTTAAGGTATGCGATTCACCCCATCTAGGTTTTTTTAGCTCTATAGCGATGTCCCCAAAACCGCCGAGAATTTCCGTGCTCTCTGCACTGGTGAAAAAGGCTTCGGTTACAAGGGCTCGAAGTTTCATCGTATAATTCCCCAATTTATGTGTCAGGGAGGCGATTTCACCGCCGGAAATGGAACCGGTGGCAAGAGCATCTATGGTGCCAAGTTCGCTGATGAGAACTTCATTCACAGGCACAACAGGCCTTTCCTTCTGTCCATGGCCAATGCTGGTCCCAACACCAATGGTTCTCAGTTCTTCATCACCACCGCCAAGACCGAGTGGCTCGACAATAAGCACGTTGTTTTCGGTGAAGTAACTGACGGCGTCGACGTTGTCAGGGCCATGGAAGAAGTTGGCACTCATTCAGGGAAAACTAAGCAAGATGTAACCATCACCGACTGTGGTGAACTGTAAATAGTTCTTGTTCGCATTGTCGTCGAAATGGTATTTAATACATTAACTAGTTAGTTAACCTTTATACTTTCTTTTGTCTTCGGTACTTAATTAGTGGTGACTGCTCTCCAGGTTTGCTCTCATGGGATCTTTGTTGTTTCGTTTGCGGCGATTCCTATGCCCGACGACTTTGAAATCATTTTTTGTTTAAGGTGGAATGGAGTTTTGGGTGGTGATATTGTTGTATTGCAGTTAGGAGAAATTGAAGTGGTCTATTTGGTAGAGTCACTTCTAGAGATTCATTGTGCCGCTCGTTCATAAACGGGAATTTGTGTCCTCTTAAAGCACTTAAGGTTTTTATTTTGTCAACTCTTATACGTATAAATTCTGCTTCTTGGGGATCTTACAACCGTGACGTTCTATCCAAAAATAGATGTTTTATTATCGTAGGCGTTAGTAAAATCGCAACCTTAACTTGGGTGATATTTGTGTTGTGTTCTCTTATTCGACCCCCTAGAAGATCATCTAACTGGTGGTCTTATCCCTCATGCAGGCATTTTCACGTTCCTTTCAATAATTTTAGTGGTTTAATGAGGAATTGACTTACTTGGCCCGCATTACTCTAAGTTTGAGCTGGTTGGGTTATGTACTTTATGAAGGAATCGAGAACACCTAGGGTGCTCTGTTAACTTGGGTCATTTATCCAATGTATTGTTCCATGAACAGGATCTCTTGTAGATGCTTTGCAGTTTGGTTGATCGTATTAAGCCTCACAGGATATATTCTCGATTTCACTTTAAAATGCCTACTTAAATATTTGTTGTAACAGATTAGGGCATAGATTCTCTCGTTGATTTGCAAAGAGAAGGGCTTTACGTGCTTATT
This sequence comes from Anomotaenia brevis, assembly GCA_030710315.1. Classification (NCBI taxonomy): domain Eukaryota; kingdom Metazoa; phylum Platyhelminthes; class Cestoda; order Cyclophyllidea; family Dilepididae; genus Anomotaenia; species Anomotaenia brevis. The sequence goes on from JAUOZQ010000159.1 coordinate 94,870, forward strand.
TCCCTCAGTGGAGCAATAAGAGGAGTATTCTTCTGAACTTAGGTAACTTAAATCCTCCTGCAGTTAGTTCACGTTCATTTCACCTGTTGGTATCTTAAATACGGGCCAAGCGCCCACTACCGATGATTCCTTCTCACCGTTCAATGAGTTCTCGTGGATTTTAAGAAACGGATTTTAGTTTGGAGATATTGACTACCATTCCATCAATAAATGACTCTATAGACTTATTAACCGTCTACTCCTCTGAGTAAAAACAAAGCATTTCAAACAACTTGGACCATATTTTCAATAAAGTGGTTACAGTCAGCTCCGCTTAGATTCCTAGAAGATTAACTTGACATTCCATGGAATGCTTTGAATGCTAAGAAACAGAACTTTTTCACATGTTAATGATGGTTATACAATAAATAAAAATGCAGTATTCATTAGTATAATTAACATTAGTTCTTTTGAATAGGCTTAGTTTGTGCTGCTTGAATTATGCAATTTATTAAAACCGGCTACTCTGCTTTCTTGGGGCCATTTCTGGAATGTTTTTTGCCAAGAACGGCTTGCTTCCGTTAAAATACACGGATGGTTTTTTTCAGTTTTAGTGTTCGTATTAAGTCTCCTTACTACATGAGTCTATCACTATTTCACGTCCCAGCCATTTGTAAACTTCTATATTAAATATTTTTTCTAAGACTCTTTGACCTTAGATTTCCCCGAAGTTGGCTTTTTCTGCTTCGGGTAATGCAATAACCTAATATATGTTGAGTAGCATTAGTTAAACTCTAAGAAGAGCAATCATCTGAACATAGTCCACTTCAATCACCATGCAGCTAACTTCCGTACTGTATTTTTTGTGTCTTAAGTAGATTCCAGGAGTCCACTAACTTTGGGTGCTACTTACCCTCGACAAACCATCAAGAAGACCGGTCATGCCAATTGCAAATAACTTAACTCGCCAGTTTCCAGTATGTTCAATCCAGTGCCCAGGGGTTTACTGAGTTCTCGTGCTGTTTAAAAACTCTTGAAGTAGACTTATTTACTGAAATCGACGACCAGTGGAGCAATAAATTTCCCAGCTGCAATGCAGTAGAAAACCTAGAACTTCGGTTGATCAACATGGTAACAGTCAGCACCCTTTGAATTTCCAGAAGAATATCTTAACATTCCATGGACTCCTGTAAACGCCAAGAAGCAGTACTTAGCATATTATACATCTTTTCATTTATGATGGTTAAAGTATTGTTATTTTGGTTAACTCTTCTAGTTATATTATATAAAGAGATATTCATTCAAAGAACCCCATTAGTTCTTTTGGAACGACTAAGTTTGTGCTGGCTGAGTTAAGTACTTTATTAACAGCAAAGTATTGTGCTGATACTGCTTAGTTAACTTGAAATCCATGAATGGTTTTAAGGTTTAAGCGATCACTATAAGTCGCTTGGGATATATTCTCGACTACATGAGTCTCTTACTGGTTGACATCCAAGCCAATTTTTGGACATTCTACTTTAGATATTGGTGTCTAAGCCTCTTAGGCCTTAGATTCCCCTAAAGTTTACTTTACTTCAGGCAATACAATAACGTAATATATTTCTAGGCGCTTTGGAGCCATACCCTTAGTTAACCTCCGAAAAGAGCACTCTTTTGCACTCAGGCAACTTCAGTCTTCTTGCAGCTATTTAACGTCGCAAGTTTCCAGAATGGTCACATCCAATCAGTGTGTTCTCATGAGGTTTAAATACTGATTTTAGTCGAAGGATATCAACGAGCATTAGAACTATAAATTACTACTGACTTATCATCTCCTTGCTCTGCTACTTTTAACCAAAACATTAATAAACACGTAACTTCTGGGTTGCAGTTAGCGCCGCTAGGATTTCTAGAAGAATATTTTGACATTTCACACTTCCCTTTGAACGCCAAGAAACAGTGCCTAGTATATTATGTGGTTTCATAGATTTATGACCCATAAATAATCGTACTTTGGATAAATTCTTCTAGTTGTGTAATACGATATTCATTTAAATAACTCACATTAGTCCTTTCGGGAAGGCTTAGTTTGTGCTGGTTTAGGCACTTTCTTAATATTTAGGGCATCCTGTTAGATTGAAGTCATTTCTAGGAGGTATTGTGATAAATAATTCTTGTTTCTCAAAAATTTATGAGCAATTCTAAAGTTTGAAGGATCGTATTTAGTCTTGAGTGGAAATGTTGAACTTTTGATTTATATATTTTTTCCTTATCACCTTAGGCCTTAGATTCCCTCAAAGTATGATTTTTGGGTGATGCAAAAACATCATCGATTTTAGAGCGAAGTATTTATCTTCGTGGTAGAGTAGAAAATTTTCTGTGAAACCTCCAGTTGACTCCTGAGAAGAGCATCCATTTGAAAGTAGGCGACTTCAATCCTCTTGAAGATATCTCACGTTCTTTGGGATTTTTGGGGCTGTTCGCTGGCCCAAGCGTCAACTTCCAGTGATTCCTATTCACTTTTGTCAAGCTGGTTGAACAAAGGAGGATATCGAACACCGGTCGACTTACCGCCCATTTGCTTCCCGACTTATTCACAAACCTAAAACGAGGTTTCTGTCAACACCCCTAAGATTTCTAGAAGACTATTTTGGCATCCCTCGGACTCCTATGAAAGCCAAGAAGTAGAACTGAGCATATTATATCTTTCCATATATTAAGAATAGTTAAGCAATCGTTTTTGGACAAACTCTTCCACTTGAATAAGGTAAAATTCATTATCATTTACTTTGTGCTGGTTGAATTAGGTCAATGCGAATTTAGAACACTATTAAATGCAAATTATTATGATGGTACTCTTTGGTTCGCTTAAAACTTTAAGAATTTTTGCATTTTGGCTCTTACTTTAGATTCTCGATTACATGTGTCTCTTACTAGTTCATTTCCCAGCCATTTTAACCTTTCCACATTCAAAAGTTATGTCCCAGCAACTTAGGCCTTAGATTCTCACATACCTGGCTTCATGCTTCAGGCGAGCATATTATAAACTTTCAAATATCTATGATAGTTAAAGAAAAGTCCCTCTGATTAACTCTTGAAGTTGTATTATGCGATATTCGTTTATTTAACCCAAATTAGCCCTTTCGAATGGCTTAATTTGTGCTGGTTGATTAAGGTACTCTATGAAAACTAAGGGTACCCTGTTAACTTTGTGTCTTTTCTGTAAAATATCGCTCCAACTACTTCTTGGTATTTTCAAAATCCATGCACAGAACCTCTTCTCTATTTTTTGCAGTTTGAATGGCCATAATAAATTTCTGGGGTTCCATTTTTAAACATCATATTAAAAATGTTTGTTTAAGCTTCTTAGACCGTAGATTCTTCCAAAGATACTAGAATACCACCGATTTTTAGAGCGAAGCTTTTGTATCTACTTATGTGTGAGAGAACCACTCTGCCATAATCCTCAGTTGACCTTTAAGAGGAGCATTTATCTGAACGTAAGCAACTTTAATTCCCAGGCAAGTATTTCATGTTCTTAGGATTGTTTGGGGTTTAAACAGGGCTCAAGAGTGCACTACCAGTCATTTCAACTCACCGTCTCCAAACTATCGAACATATCTAACGAATTGGTTTCCAGCATGTTCCCTTTCTATCTGCACCCTGGGCAGTGTTCACCTCCACCACAAAGAACTTGCGTACAGTTTCGACTTATAGTATTCTATGCCAATGAATCTGTGTCCTATCCGCATGGTGTTAAATGGGCTTTCATGTTGTTTAGAGACTGATTTAAGTAGGAGGATATCGGCAATCAGTCAACCAATAAATTCCTCTAAACTCTTATTACCCACTTGTTCTCCTACTTATGAGAAATGCTGTAATGCACCTACAACTTCATTTGACTGAAATCTGTACCCCTTAACTTTTTAGAATACTATTCTGTCATTCCTTGGGCTCAACTGAACTCCAAGAAATGATACCCAGTATGGCATACCTTGTCATTTGTTAATAATCACAATTTTATTAACTCTCCTAGTTTCATAATACGATATTCATTGGAAAATACCACATTGTCCTTTTGGAACGACTTAGATTGTGCTGGCTGAGTAGGGTACTCGGTGAAAAAAGAGGGCACCCTATTAACTTCTGGCTATTTATCCAAAATATTGAGCTCAATACTTTTTGGTACTATTATAATCCACGAAGAAACTCTTATCGATACCTTACAGTTTGAATGGTCTTGTATGTCTCTCTTAAACTTCCTATATAAATATTTCTGTCTTGGCCTTAGATACTTCCAAAGTTTGCTTTTCCTACATCTGGTGATATAAGTACACTACCGATATTTAATCGATAATCTTTATCTTATTACGAGTATAGGAACTTTTGATCCGTTGGGGCCTTGCGCATGACCCATCCGTCCACTACTGATGATCCTACTCGACTTCACTAAACCATCAAGCTAGTTGAAAATTCAACTCACAGGTTTCCAGATTGTTCACATCCAGTCGCCATTCTGGTGTCCACTGGGTTCTCATGTGATCTAGAGGCTAATTTAAGCTGGAGGATTGCAAACACCAGTCAACCGACAACATTTTCTTATAAGCTGGAACTTTAGTTTACTAATGAGTGAAGATTCCTCGCTCAGTAGATTTCTAGAAAACAAGTTTGTTAGATATTAGTCCTTTGAATAAACTCCCCTAGTTGTGTAATGCGATATTAAATGGAATAACCCACACTGTCCTTTCAGAACGACTTAGCTTGCGTTGTGCTGGTTAAGTAAGGTACTCTATTAACTGTGGCCATTTCTTCAAATTATTGCGCTAAGTACTTATTGGTACTCTTAAAATATATGAACTAAAACTCTTAAGGAAATTTAACAGTTTGAATAAAAACAGTTAAGTCTCTCCTTGTATATCCTCGACTTGATGAGTTCCCCAAGGGTTATTATTCCAATCATTTTTGAGCTTTCTATTTTAAATATTTTTCTTAGCATCTTAATGCATAGATTCTTTCCATAGATATTTAGACCAAATCCTGGTGAGTGCAGGAATTTTCCAACAATACCCTTAGTTAACCTCCTTAAAGAGCATTTATCTAAACGTAGGTAACTTCATTGCCCAAGCAAGTGTTTCGCGATCTTTTGGTCTGTTAAAGTCCAAGCAAAAACTTCTCACATGTGCTAAACCGTTATGCTATTTATAGTTGCTCAGCTAGTTAGTTTCCAGAATTCCCACATCCAATCAGTTTTCTGGTATTCAATGGGTTCTAATCGGTTCAGATAATGATATCTGTTTGAGGATATCGACGACCATTAGAACAATAAATTTCTCTAAAGACTTATCGCCCATTTGCTCTGATTTGTTAAAAAGTATTTATAAACCTAGAAATTAGGTTCACTAACGAGGTAACAGTTAGCGCCCCTTAGATTTGTAGAAGAATGGCTTGACATTCCATAGTCTCAATTTGACACCTCTAAGTATTTATTATCGTCAAATAAATACTTTGGATGAACTCTTCTAGTTGAATAATGCTATATTCATGAATTTGGCTCACATTAGTCTTTTCAGTAGTTTTCAGAATGCAGGTTGAGTTAGGCACTTTATGGAAATTTAGGACATCCTGTTAAATTTGAGTAATTTCTCAAGGCATGTACCAAGTACTTCTTGGTTCTCTTAAAAATCAACGAATAGTCTTACGGTTTGAATGATCTTAGTGAGCCTTTAGAGGTGTATCCTAGACTTAATGTGTCTCTTACCAGTTTTAGACTTTATAATTCGCTTTAGCATCTTGGACTGTAAGTTTGCTTTTCAGGCGATGCAAGAACATCGATTTTTAGAGCGAAGTTTTTATCGACTTATGAGTGTAGGAATTTTCCTACTGTACCCTCAGTTGACCCCAAAAAGTAATTTATCGAACACAGGCAGCTCAATTCCCCAAGTAAGTAGTTCACGTCCGACTAAGCCTTCATGCTGGTTGAAAACAGTTTAACTCACCACTTTCTAGAATTTTCTCATTCACTCAGTATCTTGGGCAGACTCCATCACTCCAAAAAGTACTAAATATACACTCTAGAGAACTTGTCAACAGTCCTACCTTATACCTGTGAGGGCACATGACCCAAGCTTCCACCACCAGTAATTCCTACTCAGTCAGGCTAATTGACGATAACTCAACTCGCCAGTTTTTAGAATGCTCACATCGAACCATGTGGTTTAGAGACTGATTCAAGTAGGAGGATATTATACACCAGTCGTCTTATCATCTAGTTGCTTGGCGACTTATAAACAAAGCAGTCATAAACCTACAGAGTCAGCAGATTAAAGTGGTTACAGTCAGTGCTCTTAAGATCCCTAGATGAATAGTTTGACATTCTATGGACTCTCTTAAATGCCAAGTAGTACCAAGCATAATATACCTTTCCATATATTCAGGATAATTAATAATTCTAGTTATTAAATGCAATATTCATTGGAATAACCCACATCAGACCTTCTGAAAAGGCTTCCTTTGTGCTGGTCGAGTTGGGTACACTGTAGAATCCTAGGGCACCCCATTTCTCCAAATTATGTGCTAGTGCTTCTTGATACTCCTAAAATCATAGTAGGTCTCAGGCTCCATGATCGACTTCATGATTCTCATACTGGTTCTATTTAAATATTTGTGTCCTGTCATCTTAAACAGTAGATTCTTCTCAAGCTTGCTTTTCATGCTCCGGGTGATATTTGGAACAAGTCCTTGTAAATACAGAAACTTTCCAACCATACCCTCAGTTGGATTTCAAGAAGAGTTTTGGTGGACTAACGAGTTTACAGTCAGTGCTTCTAGGGTCTCTAGAAGAATATTTGAAATTCTGTCGAGTCCTATTAACCCCAAGAAGCAGTACCGAGCATATCATACCTTTTCATATATTTATGATCGTTAAATAATCGCAATTACTCACTCATTAAGGCAGACGGAGATAGAGAGAGACAGGAAGAGGTGGTGTTGGTGGAGAGAAGGACAAAGGAGAAGAGATGGGGTCGAGTCGCCAATAAGTGGACACTGCGTACTCATGCACACGTAGACGGACATCAGCGGCTAAATAGAACGCGGCAGCATCTCTCCTCGCACTGGGCGGGGACACACCATCTTGTCGAAAGTGGTTTTTCTTGTTGGTAAGCACACGCGACGGCATAGATTTGCGAGAGAGCAAGACGGTGCGCCTGCTTTTGATGGATGAGTCTGGGTCTGTGTCTGTGTGTGTATAGAGACGGGCACTAGGGGCGTTGCTACGGCAGACACTACGAGACGGCGGCAAGGAGAGACGGTGGGGGCCTGTCTGCTGGGGGGAGCGAATCCGAAAGCTGCTTCAGGGTGGCGTCCAATCGAAAGCAAGTGTCGTTGGGTGGGTGGGGGGCGGGTGCAGAACACGGGGAGTTTCGGTGGTAATCGTGGTATTGGGGGCAGGAGGAGGAGGAGGACACGGAGAGAACGCGAATGTCGGTGTAGGTCCCTTCTCTCTCGGTTCCACTGATTGGGGGGACGTGTGTGCATGCAGGGATGGGTGGCGGGATAGATTGACGAATCGAGGTTCGTGTTTTCTGCAATCAACCTGACGCACTTTCGGGCCTTGGGCGTTTACTACAAAGGCAGAAAACGCAAACAATTAGCTGCTTTGGAGAAGATTTCTCAAAAAAGGCTTTTAAGATGACTAAATAGAAGCGCTGGAAAGGCAAAATCATTATAGGAATACTTCAAACCAACCGGCGGTCCAGATTAGGCCTCTTTGTCACCTCCTTGTCTCCACTAGAAGAGACGGCAGAGGGGGTGATGGTACCACCTCCCAAACCTCTATCAGTTAATTCGATCCCGGACTAAATTTCGGTTTCTACAGGGGATGGTGAGGTACCTACTCCCATTTGCGTGACCTACTCCATCCCTCCTTTAGGAGATGTTCTCAAAGGATTAGAGGGTAGAGGGGGAGGTGGGGTGTACCTCCTCCTCGTTGTTGACGACAGAGGCCATGACGCGAGCGCGGACGGCATGGGCGTTGGAGGCAGCCACGCGTCCACCGGCGCCGGGGGTGGCGGAGGGTCCACGCGACATGGAGACGGAGGAGCGGTTCTTGGCGCGGAGCTTCTGCAGCGCCTGCTCGGCCTGGTCGGCGCGCTCCTCGGCGTCCTCCACCTCGTGCTGGATCTTGCGGTACTTAGCTAGGTTTACCGCCGCGATCTCCTCGGCCTCCTCCACCTGACGCTTGTACGTCTTGATCTTACCCTGCAGCTGGTCCACCAGCTCCTGCATCCTGTCGTAGTTTTTCTTGTCCTCGTCCGCCTACAATTACAACAACAGTACACTCAGAGGTCTATCTAGATCGCAATCCAACCACCTAAGTTTCGCGGTGCCTACCTGCATGGTGACCTCCTTGAGACGGCGATCAATCTTGCGGTAGTTCTTCTGGGTCTCGCCGTGGCGACGCTGCTCGGCGTCGAGTTCGGTCTCGAGTTCGCGGACCCGCTGCTCGAGCTTGGCGAGGGCCTTCTTGCCGCCCTTCATGGCGTTCGACTCCGCCTCCTCCAGGCGCACCTGAAGCTCCTTTACCTGCTGCTCGGCGGCTTTACGCGCCTTCTCGACGTGCTGGGTGTGCTCCTGCTCCTGGCGCACCTCCTCGAAGACGCGTGCGCTGTCTGCCATCGCCTTCTTCGCACGCTCGTCAGCCTGCTTCGCTTCGTTGGCGGCCTCCTCCAGATCAGCCTGCATTTAAACCAATCACAGTTCAGCCCGCCGCCCAAACAACTTATCATCTGGACTCTTTTTAGAAGCCTCGATGTCCATCTACAGTAAATCCAATCAGATTCCAGATCAGAATCACTCTGCTTCCACCAAAATAATCAGCAGGGTTCCACTCTGCATTTGCCTCATACAACTAAATCCCCATTAAGCAGAGTACATCAACTCTTGCAGCACTGAGTGAATGTATCTCTGATGATGCTTGAACCAGTCTTGATATCTTTGCCATTTCAGGACATAAGAACACTCCATATCCCCCTAGTAATGCCGCTTCTACCTCGCCACGAGAGGAAGCTAATTAGAGATGATAACCCACCTGCATGGCGGCCAAATCAGCCTCCATCTTGCGCTTCATAGCAGCGAAGGAAGCGCTCTGGGCGGAGAGCTCGGAAGCACGGTCAGCGGCTTCAGCACGCTCATTCTCAGCGGCCTTGCGAGCACGCTCAGAGGCCTCGAGGTGGGTTCGCAGGTCCTCCAATTCGCCAGCCATCATGGTGGCTCTGCGCTCAGCAGTGGCGGCCTGCTCCCTGAGCTCATCGCGATTGCGAGCCTCGTCCTCCAACTGCGTCTCCAGCTCATGCACCTGCTGCTGGAACTTCTTAGCGTTCTTCTCCATCTCGGCCTTTCCGCGGTTCGCGGAGTCGAGGGCCACCTCCAGCTCGTTGATGTCCTGCTCGAGCTTCTTTTTCATGCGCATGGCGTCAGCCTTGCCCTTCACCTCGGCCTCCAGCGACGCCTGCATCGACTCGATGGCGCGCTGGTGGTTCTTGCGGGTTGCCTCGAACTCCTCCTCCTTCTCCGCCAGACGACGGTCGATCTCCGAGCGCACCTGGGAGAGTTCCAGGGCAGCGCGCTGCACCTTGGCCTCCTCCTGCTCAAGAGCGGACTCGGCTTCCTCCAGGGCGGCTTGGAGTTCCTCCTTCTCCATCTCCAGGCGTTTGCGGGCCTTGTCAGCCTCGTGGACTGAGCGGCCACCCTCACCAAGCTGTTCCGTCAGGTCGTGGATCTCATCTGCATCGTGAAAACGCAAGCCAAATTAGATCGCATTCGGAATGGGCCATGGTTGTCAGCCTCAAAACTCACCAGAGAGGTTCTTGTTTTCACGACGGACGGCCTCGATTTGGTCGTGTGCTTCCTCGAGTTGGGCCTTGAGACGGAAGACATCAGTGGAGTAGCCACGGGACTCACGCTGGGAGTTCTCCAACTCGGCCTGGGACTCAGCATACTTGGTCTGCCACTCGCCGAGGGTCTTGTCGAAGTTCTTCTGCTTCTTCTCCAGCTGGCTGGCGAGACCGTTGGCGCGTTCCACATCGACCATCAGGTCTTCAATCTCACCCTGGAGGCGGGCCTTGATCTTCTCGAGCTGCGAGCACTTCTGCTTTGCGCTGTCGGCCTCAGACTCGGCCTCCTGCAGCTTGGCGGTGAGACGACGCTTCATCTCCTCGAACTCCTCGTTTTTGATGTCACCGCCGCCCTTGCCAGCGCTGGCAGCCAGCTCGGACTGCAGCTTCTGAATCTGGCGCTGCATGTCTGACTTGGCAGACTGCTCCTCCTCCAGAGACTCACGAAGGGCGTCCAAATCGGAGGTCAGGTTGCGCACCTCCGAAGACAGCTTCGACTTGGACTAAAGAGGCATAAAAGACTTTTAGATTCCGCTCCAAATTCTCAAAAAGGCCCACACACCCAGGAGGTCCACTTACACGAGACTCATCCTCGAGATTGCGTCGAGCCTCCTCGAGTTGAGCAGAGAGCTGCTGCTTGGCCTTGGAGAGCTGTCCAACCTGGGACTCGGCCTCCTCCAGTTGGCGTTGGAGTTCGGTGATGTCCTGGGCCAGACGGGCCTTCTGCGACCCGACGTCGGAGGAGTTGCGGGCGGCCTCGTCGAGGCGAGCCTGCAGTTCGCCGATCTGCGCCTCGCACGTCTTCCAGTTCTTCTCCGCGTTCATCTTCTGCTTCGCTAGGTTCGCCACCTGGTTCTGCAGGTCGTCGCACTCAGCCTTGAGGTCCGCCTTCTCTTTCTCGACCCTGGAAAATGTAAAACGGGTAGTTATTTGAGCTCTAGACTCGTTCCTCGACAAGTATATAGGTGTGAAAACTCACTTGGCCTTCAGTTTATTGGCTTGGTCGAGCTGATCAGTAACTTCGTTGATGGAGTCGGCTTGCTTCTTGCGGAGAGCTTGGACCTGGGCCTCGTTCTGGATGCGGGCCTCCTCAAGATCACGCTTGAGCTTCACAAGTTCGGCCTCGCGCTTCTTGTTGAGGTCCATCTGGGCAGCGGTGGCACCACCCTGCTCCTCCAGACGGTCGGAGACCTCGTCCAGTTCTGCCTCGAGTTGCTGGCGGGCCTTCTCGGCCTTGCTGCGGGCAGCACGCTCGGCCTCGAGGTCCTCTTCGAGCTCGGCAATGCGAGCCTGCAGTTCCTTGATTTTGCGCTGCAGCTGGGCGATCAAACCCTGGTCCTCCTCGGACTTGCTGCCCATGTTAGAGATCTCGGCGTCTTTGCGGCGCAGTTGCTCCTCGAGGTCGCGTTTGACACGCTCGAGATCGTCGACAGTCTCCTGAGTGGACTTGAGGTCGCCCTCCAGCTTCCTCTTGGCCTTCTCCACGTCTCCACGGATCTTCTGCTCACGAGCTAGGTTCTCCTCCATCTACAATCATCAAAATCGAGTTAGTGACTTCTTACAACCGCACTTAAGTAGCAGGGTAGGAAAGTGCGTACCTCATCGAGAGTGGACTCGAGCTTGGCCTTGAGCTTGTTGAGGTGGTTGACCTTGTCCTCCTCAGCCTGGAGGGCCTCGGTGGTCCTCTTGTTCTGTTCGTCAAGAGCCTTCTTCTCTTTGTTAAGACGAGCAATGGCGTCCTCCTGCTGCTGCATTTCGCCCTGCAGCTGCTTGATTTGGTTGTCCTTGGCCTGCTTCTCCTGCTCGGCCTTCTGCAGGGTGCTCTCCAGGTCCTCCACGTCTTTCTTGAGCTCGTCGATCTCCGCGGCGAGCTTGCGCTTGGCCTCCTCGAGGTTCTTGGCGGCATCCTCCTCGTCGTTAAGGCGGTCTTCCAACTCCTTGATCTGCTGTTCCATGTCGGCTTTCTGGAGGATCAACTTGGAGCACTTCTCTTCGGAGTCGGCCAGGTTATCCTGCTCGGCCTGGAGTTGGAGGAAGATGTCATTCTTCTGCTGCAGCAGAGTCACGTTCTGCTCCTCAAGCTCCTTCTTGAGCTTCTCCAACTTCTCGAACTCCTCCTTCATTTTGGCCAACTCTTCCGCGGCCTTCTTCATCTCCTCCTCCTGACGAGCGATGTTGAGCATCGGCTTCACCTTAGTGTACAGACGCCACCACGGCCAAGTACGCAGCATCAGGTACTTGCGGATGTTGCGTTGGATCAGAGCCAGAGCAGTACTAGAAGAGGAAAACAGACGTAATCACGAATTCAGCAGAGGTCGGGTTGGTTAGTAACCTGAACATACCGTTGATCCTGGAGGCGTTTGTACTCCTTGCGCATGAGGTAACCGCGGATTTGGGCCTGGAAGTTGGAAATGATCTTGCTGAGTTTCTCATCTCGCATGTCTTCCAGCTCGGCCAGGGTACCAGCCTTGAAGAAGACTTTCGTGTTACCGCACTGGTACATGTCCTTGGAGAGCTGACAGGCTTCCAGGATCTTCTCCGTCACCTGCTTGCCGTCCACGAAGCCAGCGGGAATCACGTTAGGCGCCAGAATGGAGTAACTGTTGATCGGAGAAATAGTCATTGATTACTCAAACGCTTCCTTCACCAACTCAGTGATTTAAGACAAACCACTCACCGTTGCTTAAACTCAGAGTAAACCATTCTGTTGGGGAAACCCTTGCGGCAAATACGGATACCTTCAAGGACACCGTTGCAGTGAAGCTGGTGTAGGATCAAGTGAGCATCAATGACACCTGTTGGGCGAGGGGAAACAAGATTCGTTAATTCCCTCTCTCTTTCCTGCTACTTATTTGGAAATAAGTATTTGGGTGACGCCGGCTTACCAGGCTGCTTGAACTCATTGGGGACGATGCAACGAATGAAGCTTGGGCTTGTGCTCATCAGGTTCTTCATGAGCTTGTTCAGAGACTCCTATGGTTCGGAATCATACAATGAAAACATAATCAATCAGTTAGAGAAATAAAGCTGGGCATAATTCTCATTCGGGCGGGCATACAAACATGCTGCATGCAGGGCGGGATGCAATCCCTCTGCTAAGGCGACCCAGAGTCTGACAACAGAAATCTACGAGAGAGAGATGCACTGGCGTCCGGTTCACTACAATTGGTTCTACAATACAACGAACTAGCTGCGCCTAAGTAAGTACTTTGTGATTTGCGGTAATTGTTCGCATTGCTCCGCCCTTTCGTCGCGTGTTAGTTGAAGCGTCTGTCCGTCAGAAGGAAGGTCAATTAGGCATAAATGACAAAAAAGGGAGAGACAAAACCTCACGACCCGCCCCTTCTAAATATCACCCTCTACTTAAATTGAAATAAGTAGATGCGAGTAGTGCGACAAGGCAGTCAAGACAGCGGCATCGGCTTTTCGTGCGAGGGGTTAGTGGTGTTTTGGTTGTTTTTGATTGTCTCGAGCATAAGAGGCATAAATCGGCCTTTACCCGATGAGTGTAAGTGACAGTCATGAAAGAGCTTGACTTTTTCTTCTTCGTTCCATCTGTGGGGAGGGAGCAATAGCATGTTAAATACGCGCTACTCAAATGCCATAAGTAGGTGACAAATGTTGACAGGTTTAGTGGTATAGGCGATGTAGATAGGGGCGAAGGGGGAAGTTTTTACCTTCCGGAGGAGCGAACATGTGGGCGACAAGGGTCTCCTTCGACTCCTGCAGCAGGTTGACCACAGTGTCGTTCAGAGGATCCTTGTTCTTGTCCAGCCAGCCGGTTATGTTGTAAGGCACCTACAAAGGAGAAACAGGTATCAGAGAGACAGCAGAATTTCGGCTAAGCAGAAAATGGGGCTATTTAGAGCGTACAGAGCCGGCATAGTGGTGCAGCTCGAAGTGGGCTTCCTTCTGGCCGGCCTTGGGCGGCTTCGGCTTCGCGAAGTTCGGGCTCTTGCCCAGATGGTTGTCGTAGAGCTTCTGCTTGAATGTCTGATCCGTGGCCTTGGGGAACATACACTCCTCTTCTAGGATGGACATGATACCCATAGGCTGTAGGGAGACGAAAAAAAACGTACATCATTTTTCTGCTGGTCTTAGTGAGGGCAGGGTGGGATTTCAGAGTGCTGACCTTTTCAATGAGGTCGATACAGGCCTGCAAGTCCATGCCAAAGTCGATGAAGGTCCACTGGATGTTCTCCTTCTTGTACTCCTCCTGCTCCTGCACGAACATGTGGTGGTTGAAGAATTGTTGCAGACGCTCGTTGGTGTAGTTGATGCAAATCTGCTCGAAGCCGTTTTCCTATAAAACCAAGGTGATCAGTTACGACAGTTGGAAGGAGAGGAAGAGGCTTTTAGGGGTGCATACGTCGAAAATCTCGAATCCAGCGATATCCAGGACACCAATGAAGTACTGGCGCTTGACCTTGGTGTCAAGGGTCTTGTTGACACGAGCGACGAGCCAGGTGAAGAGTCGCGAGTAGAGCGACTTGGCAAGGGCGTTGACGGCGAAGTTGACCTGGTCGAGGTTCTGTCCCTTGGTGACGAACTCGCTACCGACCTTGACCTTGGGTTTGAGGAAGGAGTTGAGGAGGTCCTTCGCGTTCACACCCAGCAGGAAGGCGACCTTCTCGGCCTCAGCGGTGCCGTCGGCCTCAGCCTGCTCTTCGCGAGGGCGCTGTTTGAACTTCATCTCACCCATGTTCACCACTGAGGTTGTGCACTTGAAGAGCGACATTCGCTCGTCGTTCGAGAAGCCCAGAATGTCGATAGCCTCGTCGGTGAGCTTCATTTCCTCAGAGTCGTCCACACCATCGATGGTCAGCTCACCTTGGTTGATGAATGAGTACAGCGCTGGATCCGCAGACACCAGCAGTTTGTCTGCAAGACAAACAACAGACCGTCAAACTAGCCTCCGTCTAAAGATCCTTACTCCCCCTACGCTTCATTCAAGTCTTTTTAGTGCCTTCCAGACTAAGATAAAGTGGATCGAGGAACAACTCACCGTGATACTTCTTGCCGTAATCGGAGAGGAGTTGGTAGAAAATGTGGAAGTTACGCTCTCCCTTCATCTGAGAGGTGACACGAGACTTCTCAAGCAGGTCTAGAGGAAAGGAGATTAGCGGAAATGGAGGGACTTACAGAACTCGATGTCAGCTCCGGCAATTTTTCCCGTGGTACCGAAATGGATACGAATAAATTTACCCTAAAGAATGAGGAGGGGTTAGGTAGAATAGGCAGAACTTACGAAACGAGAAGAGTTGTTGTTTCGGTTGGTCTTGGCGTTACCGTAGGCTTCCAGGAGGGGGTTAGCCTGAACGATCTGGTCCTCCAAACTGCCCTTTTGTTCCACGGTCTCACCTTTCTTGCTGGGGTTGGCGGTGACGAAAGCGAAGTACGAGATGACCTTCTTCGTGTTCTCCGTCTTTCCGGCACCGGATTCGCCACTAGATCAAGGCGAAAAACCACCACATCAAGTCCCACTCCAAATTATATTGGCAAAAAGGGAAAAGTTGCACCGACTCACGTAATCAGGATGGACTGGTTTTCGCGATCAGCCAACATGCTATGGTAGGCGTTGTCGGCAATGGAGAACAAGTGGGGCGGCATTTCAGCCCTGCGCTTGCCCTTGTACTTCATAGCCACCTCATAGGTGTAGATGGGATACCTCTTGTAGGGGTTCACCGCCACACAGAAGAGACCAGAGTACGTCTACACAGGCAGAATTAGCGTCTCTTTAACCTTCATCGAATTCCGGAGTAAAAATAACCTATTAGATTCAAACTCACGTAGATGAGCTTGTGGTAGTAACGAGCTCGCAGATTTTCCAAAACTGAGGCGTCGTTGAGGTAAGTCAAGTCAGCCATGTCCTCCGCCATGGTGAATTTAGGCGGGTTTACTTGTTGTAGGTCATCCTTCTTGATTTGCTTGGTCTAGAGGTGGGTTGAAATTGTGCGACTCGATTCATCTCACACTAATTCTAGAGTCCATCTACACCTACGTTTTTATATCGTGGTGAATCGCAGTCAGTTCAGCTAATCTTAATCGATTTTTCATGCGTGTAAAACTTGATATTAACATTGAGGCTGCAAAAATGGTTTTATTTATACATGGGTCTAAAATATTGTGCAAAAAGTGGAAAAAACTTGGCACTCACGTTTCCATCCTTGAGCTTGACGGTAACAGTGTCACCGCTGGTCTCGATGATATCGGCCATGACATATCCCTCCTTTTCATCTTCAACCCAAGCCACAGTCTTGGAGTCGAAGCTTCCCTGCTCGGCTTCCTTGAGGAGCGCCTTACGGTCCACACCAAGGTACTGGAAATCGGGATCAGATGGGTCCATGGTTTACTTTTCGGTCTCGTAGATTAAGTTATATGTAGTCTTGGTCTACTTGGAGATAAATTGCTTAGTGGTTCTTCCCTACAAAGCTAAAACAAAGAAGAAAACTGTGTGAGGCCCAAGTTGTGGTAGTGATGAGAGAGGGAGTTGTTGAAATGGAGGAACGCACGTTGAAACTCAAGTATGGAAGAAGTAGTGGACGCAGTAGTCAGATTGAGCGAGAAAGGTTCGAGAGATCGTTACGAGAAAGAGTCGAGAAAGTTAACGAGAGAGCGGTAGTGTCCGGGGCAGATAAGCCGCGCGTGTGTGCGGGTTTCGGTGCTGAGAGAAGGGTTATATACCTCCATTCCCGTGGCCCGTAGAAACGCTCCTGCCTGGGCAACGGAGAAGCAGCGACCGCGGTCTCCCATTGGTGCGCTGCGTTCCTGAGGTGTGTGCGTGCTTGCACACCTTGGTGATACGAATCAATGCCCTTTTTCGTGCAGGAGGTGCGGTCGATGACTGACTTGGTTGCACGCACACACCCGCGTGCACACTATCTACAACTAGCACACAACATCACGTCACCTTGACTAAAATCGATCATCACCTTCTTCTGTGCGCATACTGAGCAAAATGCACCATGCTCATTCATAGCCACAACTGGAAATACCTTTGAAAATTTAGCATCGTGTTAAACTCCACTGCTCATTAAGTCCTGGAAAATATTAATTTTTTCTCTGTAATATTGTCGAATTCCCTTTGTTCCTTTAGCAGAATACATGTGGTCGATATTTTCAAGGGAATCGCATTTGAACTTGTAAAAGTATCACATTCTAGAACAAATTGTGGTTATCAAAATGCACTGCTGTAGCCCTAGGAAATACTCTGCTTATGCTTAGTCAGCATTTTAGATGGAAGTCGCTATGGGTTTACCATATTTATCGGGTAAATTTAAATCATAAACGTAAAATTAAAGAAAGAAGAAATAGATAGCATTCGCTAACAATCAGTGTTGATCATACGACGAATTTTGAACAATAAAGCTTCGAGAGCACAGAGAAACTTTGGAATCTCCTAGCCAATGAAAACTCAGACTTAAGAGAACTAGCGTCTAGCTTCAAGATTTTTCCACACACATTTTTAAAATTTTGTTTCTTAAAATCCTCTCGAGGTTTGCTATTTTAAAGTAACCTCCCATAAAATGTCAACAGTTGCCATTTCCACAAAAACTGGTGGTAGCAGCTAGTTTTTTGAGAATCGCGAATTGTGAAGTAACAAAAAGGTCTTTTAACGAAATTGCAGCAAGGTTACACAGCCATTTAGGGTATTCACAACATTACTGACATTTCATTGAATAACTTCAAGTCGACCTGTGAGCTGCGAGCAGGTTGACAAACGAACCAATAATGTTTGACTTTTTACTTCACTTATCTATTTCCTAGCCTTTTTCATAGTTTCCTTCCAACTTAGTTAGCTGTTGGATTGAATCTGTTGAAATTCAACCAATCAAAGTGCAGAATAAATTAATCAGGCATCCATATTCATGCAGACGAGCTGAAAAGAATGACTTATGCCAGCTCCCTATGAGAGCAAAACGAGGCATACTATTCTGATCAAGTTGGCACAAGTCACTGACAGCGCTTATTATTTATTAACCTGGTATGCAATCGAGGAATTTATTCGCTCTGGTGCACGCTACGGGGTGAACTATTGAAGCAGTTGTTTGTGTATTCAAAGACTAATTTTGGCATAAATATGTTATTTAAAAATATCGTTGTTAGAAAACTCTTGAATAGTTTGTAAACACACAATCTAGTTTTTCTTTCCATGGAGATATTCATGTTATAAAAGCCTGTAGAATTTCTCTTTATCAGTTCATCCCATTGGTTCTGTCCTAAGCGTGAATAAAACAAGCGACGAAATGTCACATTTAAGTAAAGATTCCATCATGAATGAACTTTCATTGATTATTTATTACCTTCCACCTATTAGCAAACTATTAATACCTTCTTTATTGTAGATTTTTTGGTTTTATTATTGAAGGAACTCATAAGTGTCACTTTCAACCTCTTCCTGTGGCGTTGTAAAAGCCGTTTCTTCACCCCAATAATTGTACAAACTCTGAAAAAAATGGTAGTAGTCCGAAGAAACAAGGATGTAATAGGAATAAAGTGGATGAGGAATTTCCTCCAAAACCAAATACTTCTTCATTGTATTGCGACGCGATTCTTGCATTGTGGGGTCGGGTTGCATTGTCCTGATGAAAGATCACCCCCTTTCAATTAACCAGATCAGACATTTTCTTCCTTAAAGGTTGGTTAAAACACTCTAATTGCTGACAGGAGATTTCAGCGTCAATTGTTGGCAACAATTCCCAATGGATTATTCCAATTTGAACCGTAAGAATCTTTGTCTCATGAAGTCAGTCTCCAGTTACACGTCTGTCCACAAAAAATGTGAAACAAGTTGGCAAAATTGGAGAGCGGAGCAGACGTCAACTCTAGATTTAAGATAATTTTCACATAATTAATGTGTAGGCACCCATTTTCCAAGTTCAGGAGCTGTTCCAAGATTTGGAAATGACGATGGATAGTTGTACGGTTTGAAGCTGCTTATAATCAAACTCTAATGGACCGTTTTCGTGTTGATCTTCATCTGTCTTCGTTGAGGGTGAAATCTTCACTTCTGAAGAACCTCGCAAACCATCTTCTGCACATGCATTAATTCTTTCACACATTTCTGTTCTGTGTTCTCTGGCTTATAGCAAAGTGCAAGCTCCATGGAAGAGGTTATATAGCATTAATTTCTAGCTAAAAGCCCAAATTCTGATGATGCCGTTGTCTTTTAGTGATTTTTTTATTTAGATTTTCGAAGAAATAAGACTATCTGCTCTTCTGTAGTCCCATGGTAATTCTCCAGTTCATGCAGCCAAATTGCTGTGTTTACTGTTTACCGTGCAGCTACCATAATCTCATCCTTATTGCGATCACCGGCTCGAATGCCAATTAAGATAAAAGTTGTCCTCTTCCATAAAGAATCAGCTGGTTCGCTCCTTCATCATTCATCCTCCCGGTTTTCATTTGTAATATGGATGATACAGCAGGTCATCCCATAAGTACTGTTCAAACTTTATCTTTATTCATTCAACGATTTTAGAGTACTTTGTTTTACAGAACAATAGAATTAAATTTGCTTGATTAAAGGAATCATTTGAAAAACAAAATTTTTATGATGAGTTCAAGAAAGGAGACTCAGCAACCAACGAAGCGACAAAAAATTCCACTCAGTTTATGCCGAGGATGGTTTGCGAAATTCAGAAGTGGAGATTCCACACTACACGAAGATGAATGGAGAACCGGACACGGCCCAGTTGAGTTTGATGATAAGGAGCTTCTTGAAAAAGCTTATCCCGCTTTTCAGTAGAGTGATTAGCAACTTTCAAAAACAGAGAAAGTACATAGATGATTCAATCTTTAAATCAAAATACGAAAAGAACTTATGGGATGACCGGTTGGAAGGGTATTTGCTTTTCAAGGCATCATTGTATGCTTTACCACTTTCAACACTTCTGGAAAAGCAACGAGATATCATTTCTGCTAAACTTATCCAACTTATGCTGGCTATTTTTTATGATAAATCAAAAAGCATCGTTAAATTTTCATATTCTGTAAAAATTGAAACCATAACTAACAAGGCAACTGTCAATTTTCGCCCTTAGACTGCAATACATTTAATGTGATTTCTTCCCTTTTACCAATGTATTTGGGCCCCAAACGTAATCCTGGGTGGGGAAAATGATTGCTCCACAGAAGGCAGCCGCTGACCTGGTTACCTGAGGGGGACCTGAAGATGACCTCAGAAGAGGAAAAAATGGCAAGCCCTGGGCCTAGGTCACCACTTTTCCTCCATCCCCCCTCCACCAGCCTTCATCAGGGACGCTGAAATGAATTCAGTAGATCTTATCTCTACCTCAGGTACTGTTGGAGAGGGAAGACGCTTAATGGTATTGTATGTCTGCAAGTAAATGACTCTTTCGCTATGCACAAAGGGGTCTGAAATACGATAAGACCTACCGAAGGGTTAATTTATAAGCAGGAACCTCCTACCAGGTAATTTCTAAAGTTTTGTTCGAATTGAACGAAATTTAAGGAGTATTATGTAAAGTCTTGCGGAGCTGAACATAATTTAAACTGGTCAAATTTTGTTTTAGAGAACACTAGCATTTTCTCGATTAAAACCCTGCTAATATGGAAGTACCCAAGAATCAGTTGAGGCACGTAATGTTTTATGAGTTCAAGAAAGGAAGGAAACTGAGCGGCTAGAAAAATTCTCTCAATTTATGGAGATTAATGAGTTAATGAGGAAAAAAGACTGTTGCAGAAGATGGTTTGATAATTCAAAAGTGGAGAGTTCATCCGCCACGAAGATGAAGATCGACACGGACAGGGTTCAGTAGATAAGCTCCTTGAACCACTTCATCAGCTGAGATGGAATTGGCAATTAAACTTAGTTCAGATCATACAAATATACATCGTTAGCATCTTCAAAAACTTGTAAAAGTTCATGAGCTTAGAAAATGGATGCCTCATGAATGGGCTATTGAAAACAATTCCAAGTCTAGAATTTTTATCTGTTCTTCTCTTCATTCTCGTTGAACGCAGCTAAAGTGCCTGTGATTTTTTCATTCATTTACTAAGAATGGCCCAGAACACCCTTCAAGGATGGCAATTTCATGGGACGTAACAAGAACAGCCATTGGCATCCACAACTTTCAACAAAAATATGGGCCGACAGAGCACCTGCTTGTTTTCCCTTACTTCAATAACCCTTTTAGCTTTAATCAAGTGTATGGAATCAACATCCAAAACGAAATCCTCAGAAGGGGAATGCTGGCTGAGTCTTGTTGCTGGAACACCTTTGTGCGCACCGAATGGGTGAACAAAAGTGCAGAAAGTACTTTGCTTGGCACCTACCTTGCCAGTTCTTCAATAAATCGCAATAAAAGTGGTGATGGTGGGGGTGGTATTTGGGGGTGTACTTTTAAGGGGGCTAGAACTGCCCCCGGTCAACTAATTAGTTTCCGATTGCCCCAATGTCCGGTCCTGTAGATCCGTCATTACCTGGAAAATCACCCTCTGTCCAAATTTTCTTAAAGTACTCCCGCTTCTTCTAGCGATTGTACACGCAGTGCTGAGAGAGTAACCGTCGAATGGAAAGTAGTCATAAAAATCGGATTTATGGAGGAGCAGAGTTAAGAATTCCACCTACTTTCATGAAAATGTCAGCCACGTAATGATTAATAATTCCACAACTACTATAGCCGTTTTTTAGAGAAAGGAAGTCGAATTCTACGAAGCTGTGATTCTTTTATGCTTAGGTATGTGCTGGTAAATGAGACGATTTAGCTTTACATCTGCGCAAAACCCTCCTGGCTAATTTACTGGTTTCACATTAAGCTCATTGGTCTGAAAGTGGTTCTCTTAGCTAAAACTGCTGTGAAATAAGGCTGGGTTTTTATGAAGGAAAAAGCCTGATTTATGTGGTATTAAATGTAATCAATTTGGAGCCCTCTAACGGAGCCTTAAAAATACCCAACTTGGCATTTTGATCAGTTCCTTTCTGGGAGCGTTTAGAAGGAGGAAATTTGACATTGGAGTCGCTAGGGTAACAGTCACGTCTAAAGGCAGACAGCCATTGGAAACTCTAGTGCCTTTTTTCAAACTTTTGCAAGACCGCGAGAAGCTTCTTCAGTAGCAACAGCAGCAGCAGTGTGCGTGAGCGTACGTGTCCACAAGGAACCCCATCACAACAGCTGGGCCATTTATTGGTTACCCTCTTGAGAAAATGAGGTGTTTAAAAATCGATCAAAGTTCGTGCTTGTGCTTTCTACTCATGCTGCTTCATTGGCTAGTTAAAGTATCGACTACAACATTGATTTTCGCCTCATGATAAAGAAAGCTAACATAATTTTACCAGCTGACAAATTTCACAGTTTTCTGCCAATTAAATCTAATGGTGATTTTTTAGATCAAATTTTGAAAAAATCGTAAAGATAAATTTTATGGGAGCTGATAGATACAACACAATGGGGCAATTACAATTAATCTTAAATATATAAAAGGGTTAATGCAAGCTTATTTACAAGCGATTCTATTATGTATTTTTGGACTTATGTTTTTTTTCGAATCCGGTAAATTGTGCTTCCTTTTTTGCATAAAGTATCGATTTCAGTTGCGAAAAATAGTTAAAGAAGGCTGGATTGCGTTGGAGCGCAAGCAGAAGCAATTTTTGGGTCTAAACAACCGATGCGTTAAATGTGAATTCCCTTTCCGGTACCGGCCAATGGGAAGGAGGAAAGAACTGTAAGCGTACGTGCCTCCCCGGTTCCCACCCCACTGCCTGCCCTTCTCCTGACCGTGCCCTAACAACGGTCACGTTTGCAGCACCATCTGTCTAACCAGTAAGGGGCACATTTGCTAAGCATTGACAATCAAAAATCTTAAGTCACACCTGCTCAAGAACTGCAACAATTAGTCTGAATTTTTCATGGTAAATAAAACATATTAGAATCAGTCCTAGAGGAAAAGTCATATAAAACACTTTCAAACATTTTTTTGACTCAATACGACACTTTTTCCAAACAAACGATTTTTGATTGTGTAGAAAGGCACATGATATTTCGGCATCTTTTGCCATAGCCCAAATAACAATTCCCTTAAGCCCAGATAAGCGCTACTGAAAAAATCGATCACTATATTAATCTCTTTCATCGAGTTTATTTAGCGTATCAGATCAAATTTAGTTATTGTGTACCTCTAGTTACGCTTGTCTTAGTAAGAAATTCTTTTAATGCGGAAATTTATAATTCCCTGGGACAGTATTCCTTACGTACACACAGAATATCTTGTTACACTACGAAAATCCTCGACTATTGCAGCTGCGGATTCAGAGGAAGCCCGCACACAAGCCATATTTGGCTTCTGATGTGCTAGTGATCGATGTTCCAAAGCGTCAGCCTATTGGCCAGCAAACCGTCCAAGTGCGTGAGTGCTAGTCTGCACGCATCCATATGCACGCACGTAGTTGTTTGTCAGTGCAAATTCCCGAGTTCAGGATCACAGTCGAATAAATGCGTCCCCATTGTGGGCAACCGCGAGGTTCCCTCTTGGGTCTCACTTTAAAATTAGTTCTACCTGCCCATAGGATGCTTCTGACAAACCCCTGATATGATATTATGCATTTCCACCACAGCAATGTACGCTTCGCTTGCCAAACAGATAGATAGGGCTTGAATTAGAGAGTCACACTCTACCCAGGGGTAGCAGCGAATCTCTTTACCTTTTTTGGATGGTTCAGTAAAGCCCTGAGAAATGCAAAGTCGGTTTTTTAACCAATGCACTTCTCAGGCGCGTTTTTTGCCTATTCACCAAAAGTTAGCTATATGTTTTTTTATGAACAAGCTCCATATCATTACAAGTCTTTCGTGTATAAAAAACGTATTCAAAAATAATTTTTATAATGGGTGGTTTTTTGAAATCTTTAATTGCTATGATGTGCACGCTACTTTTTTATTGTGAGTAGAGAGTGAATTGGTCAGATTAATTACATCCATGATGGCTAAAATGCGATGTAAACATTTTCGATAAAAAATTTCATCGACTTCTATCAGGTAATCACATAAATTTTGTCCATTTTAAAGCAAATAGAATTCAAGAGCACTCTGTAACTTCTATATGATTTGTGCATTATTTAACTGACAAAACAATAAAATTCAAATTTGTTTTGGGAGTTCAAGAAAGGAGACTCAGTAATCGACGAGCGGCTGGGAATATCTACTCAGTATATGAAGATGAATGAGCGAGTGATGGAAGAACCTGCAAAAGATGTTTTGCGGAATTCAGAACTGGAGACTTCGCCCTCAAAAAAAAAACGGAAGATCTATGTTGACACGTTCCAGTTGGGTTTGATCATAAGCTCCCTGAAGCAGCCCTTGAAGAAACTTATCCTGCTCTATCAGTTGAATTTGAATTGATATACAAATGTTCTTTGTAATCCTCAAAAACTCAGAACACTTCCTAAACTTGGAAAATGGATGCCTCATGAATTTTCGGATGGAAAGCATCTCAAATCTCGAGTTGACGACATCTTTTCTTCCCTCCATCCTCGCTAACCTTTTTAAACATATTTTAGATGAAATACTTACGAGTGGCTACAAAAATGCATCTTTTAACCATCAAAATTCGAAGCGTAGTGGACAGTGATGGGGTCGTAAAGGGAAAAAACCTCAGCGATCACAGCCGTCGGCAAGAGGAGTTCATGGAAAAAGGTTCTTCTTCCAACCTGCACTACAATTAATACTCAATTCGACTGTCAGTAATAAAAATCTTGAACCAAGCTTTGAGTCCTCATCCACCTCTTCACCACCCCTTCCCAGGAGAATGGAAACCTAAGAAATTGTTGACCAGTCAGAATCAAGACACAAGAAATAGAGGAACTTGGTTTGGAGAATATTTCTCATGTATCGTATTCTCAGACTATTATTTGTTTTGCAATATGCAAAACATGCTTTTATAACGCAAAAGGAGGAGGTTAAAACTGAGATTTGTGAGTTATTCCAATGAAAAACAAAAGATTGTGCAATTAAGATAGTTTTAATGAGTTTGATAGAAGATATACGGAAGACATTGATAACGAGGAAAAGTACATCGTTAATTAAATGTAACATTTGGACACTTATTTCATATATTCGAAATTAGGTCAATGTGATGATGTATTGGTTAAATTAATAAAATTCCGAGGGTATAATAACTCCGCTCCTATTGGCATTTGGACATGGCGATTAACCAGTATGATTCGATTACTACCACACCTATATAGTTCCAATGATTAATGAACAAGTGCATATTCTTATAATTATCGTTTATTTATTTCATGATCAATACAGAAAAATTCGGATTAGTTGCCCACTTTTTTCAGAAAGCAAGAGTTAGAAGAGCAGTTCCTTAAAAGAGAAAAGACAATTTTGAGTTTGAAATCTCTTGAGTCTGATAGCGATCGTATTTACTCACCAGCAATGAAGAGGCAAGAGAGGACCACGCTTTGTGCTGAAAATTTAAGCAATTAGAGCCAACTTCTCCCAATCAAAACTTAGTCTATTCTAAGATATCATAAAGTACTCACACGCTGATGAAAACACTACCTGAGTCTTGGGATCTAAAGTACATGAAAATAATCGAAACAAATCTAAAGTGTGTGGGAGAATTTAAGAATTTTTTCACTGACACCAGTCAATGGTGTAGACGGCCACTGGCCCATCATATCTATACATGCACGATACGTAGTCGATGGGGTATTTTTTCTTCAGCGTGACTTCAACTGCTTGACTGGAATGGTACTCTGCATCAACAAAAAGAGAACACGATGGGCAGGATAAGGACACTAAGAAAGCACGAGGACATCACTTAGACTTACCGAGTCCAACGAGTCCCTTTGATTTTTTCTTTGACACCGAGTCCTCATCCACCTCTTCACCACCTCTTCCCAGGAGAATGGAAACCTAAGAAATTGTTATGACTTGCGAAAATAATATGTATAACTTTCTAATTATTATAAATTGCATTTATTTTTCTTTTCCATAGGAGGGATAAATATATTTGGTTCGCTGTCTAAGTCATCAATATGACTTGCATTCTTTTAATAAACGTTCGGAGTTACAACGTGTCCCGCTTCGATACGTGTTGTGGTCGAATCAAGCTATGTTTAATTTAGATAGCATGCAGCGAATAACTAAGTGTGTGTTTGATTTCTGGTTTTTTGCTAAACTTTCATTTATCAAAGTTGCTTACATCCTGGAACCCGGATGAGTTGCAGAAGATGGTCAAATTTTCCTTTTCGTTAGCACGAATAAGCATTGTGTCGTCTGGAATTTGCATGTATTCATACTCCGTCCCACTAGGGACGATGAGCACTGGGATATCGATGAACTTCAGTGAGCTACTGAAAATGATTCTGGAGAAAGAAGACCCTATAACTCCGGACAAAATAACCTCTGCGTGATAGGGCTGAACTAGAAAAGAATTCGTAAAAAAAACAATAGTAATTAATGGCATTCTTTGCAGGTGAAAGGTGCCTCACAATGCCTTACTCTGATGATATTCGCAAGTATAAGACGAGGTGGAACAGTTCGAAGTGCTGAAGCGGGTTCCATCAATAGACTGAAAAGGCGGAAAATGCATTGGGTTTCATTAAAAAATCTTTTCGTTTTCCCTACAGGAACAATCAAACTCACATCATATACTCCCGGGAGGACAAAGTGTATTTTAAACTTCTCTCCTTCCTCACCCCTTACCACCCTCGAATCTCCATCCAATGTGTAGACTTGCGCCTCTGAAAATCAATGGCAAAAAGGCAGTTAAAAAGGGGCTTCTCCCAGCCCACAGAAATTTCACTTGTGAGCCTTCAAGACCAAAGTTGGCTTCCCTAAGCCTCCTTCGCCAATAGTTAGCGTTGGGCCGTCTGGCCGTTGGTTAAAACACCAGCAAGCAGAAATTGTGAACTTATGCCAAGGCACTTGCTGCCTTAAACGCTTAAGTGACACACAGCCTGAACAGTGACAATCTTATCACCTTTGGGGCAAATGTCAGAGCACAACTTGCCATTGCTGCAATTTGAATTCTAGCAGAATCTATTTTCGGCCATCAAACCATGAAAGTAATAGTGACTGTTCAATGCTCCATCACCTGAATATTGTGAACTCTCTACTGAGGTGGCTAGAAGAATGTAGTTATATCAAACCCTTTTTTTAAAAAATCTACAGAAAATGTTGAAGGCTCCTAGGTTGAATTGAAGTACCTTTTTTGAATACCGGGTAGCCAGGATTGGACTTCTACCTTTTTAAAACTTCACCAGTGTTCGGTCTCAAGCGATGTATCATCATGCATGCTTGAGAAAGACATACCTGCGTATGATCTTTTATAAAGAGCGTAGTTAAAGCGTCTATTGCAACCATATCCCCAAAGGAAAGTATAAAATCCGCTTGCTCCAGGATTGAGTCGTTAATGAAGACGATTATTTTGAGTAGAACTCTTTAAAATAGTGCCAAATCCTTGCAATTTGTTGTTTTTTCGAGCTAACAGAAAAGCCAAACAAACAGAGTGGACTCCTTGCATAAAAGGCAAAAAATGATTTGCAAGAAATAAAGAAAGGACGAAATTGGTTTTATGAAAGAGGGTGATGAGGAGACGGCACTTACCAGAGTACACATGAAAGCAGGCGAGAAGAGAGAGAGAGAGGAGCAAGTATTTTGGCATAGCTGGAGCGAGATAGAGAGCTTTGGGGGACCGATGCCCGCTTGCTGGGAGGGCAGGGGGTTATATAGGAGTTTGAGTGCTCTCGTGGTATTGGCTAATTGCTTTGACAACCACCTTGACCCCATCGCGTGTCTGTGCTCTCAGCGGCATCGTACCACTTCATGGCTTCAGGAATGCCACTCGCCTTGCACCTTGCTGGTGCAAAGGGAATGCCCTGGGTGGTACCTGCAATCTCGATTTCGGCTACATTTGTGCTTCTGATAAGCACAGAAGTAAAAACGGTCAGTCTCATTAGGAATTATGGACAAAAATTGATTGGAAAGAATTTCAGAGTACGTGGACATTACGCTGCTGCCTACTAAGGGTTTTAGGCTCAACCCGGATTGAGGCTGGGGGAAGGGTCTCGCTTATGTTGCCGATAAACTGGAGGATTTTATAAAACTGGCAACATCTATACCTATTGGGAATTTAGGATTAAGGTCTGGGTAGTTCGGCCTAGGCCCTGGTTTAGTCGGCTCAGTTTTTTGAGTTTCCTCTGAAACGTAATCCTTCCATCTTCCTCTTCAATGAGGAATCTGGCACCATCCATTCTCTTTGACAATACATTTACAGGAATGGCGAAGATTGGTTAAAGCACCTGGACAAAACAAGCAAATACTGTTACTTATATTCTATTTCAAACACTATGTTCAAAATCAATGGAAATTCACTAACGTGTGTAAGTAAAAAATTGAATTTAAAACTATAAATTAATTGGCTGAATTTTATTTATTCCTCTATCCAAAATAGTTACAACCATCTGAAATATAGATTATACTTATGTGGCTCCAACCGTATATTCTAATAGATGTAAGCATCTAGGGATCACTAAGAAAATTTTAATGCTGCTTTGGGGACGAATGCACCCAGCAGCAATCGTGTCAAGATCTCACCCTGGCTCCTAGGCACTAGGTATCTACCTCCCTCATAAATTTTTGACCTTCTCCATTCCAGGTTGGTGAAATCGCCTTGCCAAGTCCTAACACCGTGAGGCTCTGAGATCTGGTTGCTATAAAATAGACTTTTTTCAGCTAAAAGGTAGCGCTTTTGAGCTGTAAATCGTTTTGGACAATTATGTATACGATAAATTATTATGCTACGGAAAACCGTAGTGTGAAAAATATCGTTTATTTTTCTGCAATATTGCCATCTTTGATTAAATCTACCTCAATTACCTGAATATGCAATTATCCAATGGCTTAAATACGAATCTCGGATTCGAGTATATTGTGAGGGATTTATTGATAATAATAAGGATAATCCTATCAGGTCATCCCATAACATCTACCCGAAATTGAAATAAATAAAGTATGTGTTCAAATGTAACATTTAATTGAAGATTCATTCGTCAATTTATTTTCGTTCATTATCTATGACTTCCTTCCATCTATTTACAAGCTTATCAATATCATTATTGTAAAGTGGTTTGTGATTATGTCAATCACAATGTCTGTTGCAGACTCTTCCTGCTGCGTTGCAAAAGCTGTTTCTTTCCAAATGAGTTTTTTAGCTACAAAACAAATGGTAATCTAAGGAAGAAATGAGGTAGGGAGAATAAGGTGGATGAGGAATATTCTTCCAAATAATTTTTTCTCAAGTCTTTTGTAACTTGATTCTTGCTACGTGAGTTATGCTCCATTATTCTAATGGAACATCACCTCTTTTCGATTCGCTTGATCAGGTCTTTTTTCCTCATCAAAGCTTGGTTCAAACGCACTAATTCCTGACAGTAGATTAAAGTGTTAATTGTTGCTGCATTAAGTGGTGACATTTCAAAGCCCATTATTCTATGGCGCTTTCATCAGATAGAGCGATGAGCCTATTCACGTGAAGTTCCCTTCTCGACGCTTTATGATTCGATAAAAAATTAATTTTTCGTCATCACCTGTCACAAGTCGTCTATCCTAAAATGTAAAGCAAGTTTTTTAAGGTGCTGGCAGGGATTTAATGCACCATATTTAAATTTTATTGTCATGTTAAGTGATATATGTTAAGTTTTAATGCATTTAAACCATTAGACATTATAGAGTACTCTTTAAATTTCGTTTAATTAAAAGGGGTAAGATTCAGAACGAGCTAGAAATCGTTACAAGATGGGTATCTAAATATTGAAGGGGAAAATTTTCCACATAGCCTATTTAATTTTCCACATTTTTCAGTTATATCCTTTATGTCATGATGACTAATCAGCTTCTGGTTTACATGAAACATAAAAGCGGAATAATTATTAAAAAAAGTAATTTTAAATGACAATACCTGTAGCTAATTTGTGTTAATCCTCGATTATACCGTTCAAGAATGATGAAAGGCCCATGTATCATCACTGGCGGATCGAACTTTCTAGTTGAAAGTAGGTTATAGCTTCAGTTTCTCGAATTTTTCAACCCAACAAGCTCTCCTTGTCACCACAATTTTATAAATGCAACTAAGCCATTACTACTCCATTTGCAATAATTTTGTATTGTTCAGACCCTTTAAGAGAAGAAATATTTAGACTACGGGAAAATTGAGCTATGGTTAGTCATAACAACTCAAAATAAAGGAGCGCAGATCATTGATACTTATGAAAAAAATTGTGGGAATCGTGTTCTTAAGGCGACTTCAGTGATACAAAGAAGAAATAGACTACATGGAAGACTAGGAACTTCAAAAATGACAAAACAGCGAGACTGTTTATAATTAAGAGATTAAAATCGGAGAATTACTGTCGATCCGACAGCTACTTTCATAGACAATGTTTTCTTTGAGTAGGCAAATTCTATTTTTAATGACCGCAATTTGCGACTGAGTAGGATTTCAACAACCGGAGTCACGAAAGCGTTGAGGTTGCTGCTGAACAGAATCGTGTCGGACGTACTACTTAACTTGAGTGAGTGGACAAAATAGTGGAAACGCCCCGAAAAATCACCAAAATATATATTACTATGGTGTATGTCCACCTTTTGCGGCACTTACAGTCTAATTTCTCCGAGGTATTGAGTCATATTAATTGTGAATGGTTTCCAGAAAATTCAGTTAAAGGAGCCTCCAGTTCTTTTAAAGACGATGGTGGAGGCGGAAATCGACTTCTCACTTTAATCTCCAAAATCGATCATAAATAGTAAATTATGTTGATGTCTGGTGACTGTGGTGGTTAGAAGAGATGTTAAACTTCATTAGGATGTTCCTCATGCCTCCATTCTTTAATAATTCTTGCTGTACTATGGATTGGTTCATTTTTATTATCTTGAAAGATGGCGCCGTTCTCCTGCGGGAACAGATCTTGATCCATAGACAGGATGAACTTGGTTGCCTAAAATTCCTCGTTTGTATCGGTAGTTAATTACTCTTCCTTCAAGGATAGGAAATCATAGGCCCGGAGGCGGATTTCCAAGAAACAGTACCCCAGATCATCACTACAGAACCCTCGCCATGTTTTACGTTTGAGAGAAGCTAACAGTCTAGATTAAATGCTTTTTTCTACTGGAGGTCGGAAATAAGGTTAACGACGATTTGTCAGAGAAACTCATTCCATTTTCCGCTGCTAAACCACTCTAAACACTTTAAAAATTGCCTTTGAGAGCTGAGATTTCTAATTACAGCTCTTCTGTGGTGAAATCCAGCTCGATTAGGCAGCTCCCCACCAGGAACAGTTTTTGTGGAGACTGGGTTTTGTAGGTGTTCACTGAGATCCGCAGTGGTCATAGGAGGCTTGGTCTTGCTAACCTCCCCATCTATTCGATTTAGGATCCGACGGTCTCTCTTAGACAACCCCGAATTTAAGTCAGACCTGTGCTTAGCTGAAGACGTTTTTCCATCTCTTTCAAAGGCGGCTGTCATTAATTTTGAGAGAGTACCTCTTGACAGTACACCAAGCATTCCGAGTACAGTTTCTATTACAGTAATGATAGCCTACCATACCAGCACCAACAATTTGGTCTCTTTGAAAGTCGGAGAGGTCTACCTTTTTTATAAGATTATGAGCCATTTTAAATATCTGTCAAAAGCAGTCATTTTAAATAAATATATCAAAAAGTAGTAATAAATATGGACATTGAATATGTCAAGTTTTGTTTGTTTACAACATTCTCAAAAATATGATTCCAAAATAGTAGGTATTTCCACTACTTTGTCCAATCCCTGTATTTGGTTAAATTCCACTGGTATTATCTGCGCTGTGATTACTCTACAAAATACATAATTTCGAGACTAAAGCACCACCGTAGCTGCTTTTCTGCATGCAACATTGGATAAAATAGCAAGTTAGTGTAGGCAACGTGTACTCTTATTTGAAGTAGTGTGGGGTTGATGAATCAGCCCTATTTTAACGCCATAATAAGAGGTGGAGAAGAGCACTATTTTTATCTAAACACTGAATTAAAATTTGTAGTTTAAACCAAGTATGACAGTCATTTGAGACAAGAACTATTTTTCTGAACCTTAAAAAATGATTCTGTTCACAAATATTGACCCAGGTTTTTGTATTTCAAGCAATAATTATTAATTTTTGTGATATATTTTTGACAAGATTGAGTTTCTGAAGCAGTAAGCATAACACTGCGTGACTTTATCAAATATGAGTCAGATAAACTGAAAAATTACCACCACCACCACCACCACCACCACTCGTTTGCAAGCGAAGTGGACGGATTCCACTTCTCTAAACATCCCTCTGCTCTCAAAATAAGGGTTCAATCAGTTTTTCGCTGTGGAAAAGCGTTTACCACAACGATTGCAAATAAAGAGCCTTGAGTCGTCACTTTAAGCCCAATTTTGTCATGATTGACGTTTTATTGCATTTTGGAAAATTTTTTGACAAAAAACTTTTAAGGTCAACGTTTTGGAGGATAGGGTTTCTTACGTTTCCATTTTAAGAGGATTACCTATTGAATGCATGCGTATTTAAGGTGAATAAACAAAAAATATTAAAATTCTTGTATAATTTACCAGGAAAGCATTTGGGATGTATTGTTTTCAAGAAGCCCTAACACCTAGAAGTGGCGAATTTTTTGAGAAAATGAAAATTATCAGTTCTTTTTATCCTAAAGAGGACATCTTTTGTACTTTCGATCGTCTAATCTATAGTAAATCACTTGACGTCCGGATGAGATGTTTCTAAAGCTTGTGTAAAGTGAGTTCGACTGTGCAAGAGTCCGATTGAAGAATTATGAACCGGCAGTTAAGAAGTCCAAATGCCATTCTGAATAAGGGATCTGGACTTTCAACTAAAAGGTTTCGTGTCTTACCAAGGAAGCCATTTGTGGTGCGTAGCTACGGAGAATTGCAACCACACGCCACCAATAAACAACATCATCACCAGCAGCATTTGCGGGAATTTTCCTGAAGCTATACGTAGCTGTATTTTGCGACATTCGATTGTAGTGTTTTTCGTTGTCTACTACATAGATCTGAACTGGGAGTATTTCGTATTATATTCTGGAAATGTAAATTGTAACGTGGGTGAAGTTAGCTCTTCATTGACGTAGTTGATTCGCAGTGGGAGGCGGGGATGAAAAACAGAAACGTTTGTGCTGAGAATCACTTTTTCCTCAGAGTTATCAGTTATATTTCAAAACAGTCACGGCAGTCCTTAATGCCTAAAAAACAATTTCCACTAACCAAGACCGTCATTTAAAAAACCCTATTTTCCATTAGTTACCCCACATAAAAATGAACAAAATTTGTGGATTTCAAAACACTGATGCATGGAAATGAGGAGTTTTCTATCAGCTGAAAGATTTTATGGTGCAGAAAGCAGTTTTTAAGGTTAAATAGTCTATTCAGTACATGAAAGCCTAAAGTGTAGTATAAGTGTATAACTAATTTTCACTGTATGTAATAAGTCTTATTTTAAATTAATTTAGCGACGTGATGTATCGAGTGTGAAAAGTGCAATGCTGTGAGGTTGGTTGAGTTTTAAAGAATAAATAGTGATGAACACACAGATGAATCTACCACAAAGTTGACAGCTTTATATCCAAAGTCGCGCTTTTAAAATCTCAAGTCATCTTGATCAAAAATCTTTTAATTAGATGAGAGACCCTTTGACTACTTAAACTTAACCTGTGCAAGGATGGAGTTCGCCACAAGATCAAAGTCTTAAGTCACCATCAATAATCAATAATTCGTCAATGGGCACATGAAGACTGAGGAAGTTGTTTTCATAGCTTGTTAAAAAGGATTTTCAACAAGCTGCTTAGATGATGAGAAACAGATAGTGAGCACCGGTAGACATTGATGATGACTTCCTGTTGCTAGGCTGATAAGTTGTACAAATACATCGTCATTTTGTTTTATTAATATTCGATTGGTTTCTTAGCAAAAATAATACAAACATGTTCATTGTCCTGGCAAGTAAGATTTTTGATTAACTCTGCTAAACTTTAATAACATCCTGCAATTATTGAACAAACAGTTTTTTTCTTAAAGGCTGCTTGGAACGACTCAGGATATATCAAGCTGTGAGTCAATTTGGTCAAGTGTCAGAGAATAATTAAAGGCGTCAAAGAAAACTAATACTTAATCCGGTCATCGAGACAAGTACACTTGTGATTCAGTTTGCTCAAATGTGGTCGCGAATGCCAATGCTAAATATGCTGTGCAGTTGGCACACTTCTTTGTCGGGATTAACAAGCAATCACAGTAGATCTACTAGCGTTGCATTAAGTTTCGTAATAATAAAATTGTATTCGAATCCAAACCCATCCTACATACGCAGGATCTTCACTGTGATCGACTCATTAGACAAATTATAGTGTCACAATTTAAAGTGAAATGGAAATATGTTTGAACCATTTTGATTGCAAGGAGCAAGTTGTGATAAATAACTTCTAGATTATTCTTCCTCATTGAAGGAATTACATCACGATTATAAGTAACAAATTAACAATCACGCGGGAAACAAGAGCGATTTATTATTCATCATAACAAATGCAACTGATAAGCTGGTGTGTGTATGAAAAAAGTGCTTCCAATCCCACAACTTTTCTAAATTTATCCCCACCTCCTGCTGTGGAACGAGATGAGCTTTTATTCAACAGCTGCGTTGTCTTTAGTACAAAATAATCCAAGTCTTCTTTCCGGTAGACGAAAAGAGTATAATCGTATGTCACAAAACACAACTAATAGAAGCTTCTAAAAAGTTCCTACATATTCTGGTGATGATGTTGTTTATTGGTAATGTGCGGCTGCGATTCTCCACAATCACTACCTTGGTAAAACATGGAACCTTTCAGTTGAAAGCCCTGATCTCATACTTGGAATGACAACTGACCCTTACCGATTTGACGTCGGTGTCAACCCTTTGCTGTTGGTTTCTAATTTTTAGTCAAATTTCTGCACCGTTTAACTTACTTTGTAAAAGGCTTTGGAAACAGCTTTTGTGATTTTCCTTAGATAAGTCTATCTAAAAAACAAAATGTAACCACAGATGTCTCCTATCAGGATGATAAAAACTGATCGTTTTCATTGTTCTTAATAATTTCGCCTCTTCTAAGTACGCTCATTTTAATGAGGAGCAATTAGCAGAAAGTGGTGTATTTTACATGAAGGTCGTGCTTAAGGTGAATATTTTTTTCGCACCAAGGGTTGTCGGTATTGCTTTGGAAGATTAATAATAAACGATTATTTATGTGAAGAAGTGATTCCTATCCCGTAATTATCTTCTGAATTCACCACCACCACCTACTGTGAAACAAAATTTGCTTCTATTCAACGACTACGTCTATCAAGAGTGTAGGTCGCTCACGTTACATTTTCCCATTTTCATATTGTACGAATTCTTCCCAGCTTTCCTCCCGCTTAGACTGATGCTATAGACTGCTTAAGGCCTTTTAATCGAATGTCGCAAAACTCAGCGAAGCGTGGTTGTTAAAAAGTCCATAGAAACGCCTAATGGATTAAATCAACAACGTGAAACTTGCGGCAAAACACAAGCTGCAAAAAATCAAATAAATTACTTTTCCAACAACAAAAAAGTTAGATGTCTACTTTATTAGCCAACAATCAAGAAAGCATTGTTTTTAGAAAACAAGGTAATACAGCAAACTTTACCTTTTAAATCACGTTATAAATCATTCGAAATTTTAGGCAGCTGTCTTTTCATGTACCTCAAAACGAGTTGGAGTAAAATGGCATATTAAATAGAACAGGGTATTGTATGCAAAGGCTATGCAAACGATGAACCATTGACAAAATTTCCTAGTTTCTTCTAAGTAAATTTGTTGTAAAGTGTGCTTGGATAAACTAGGACCTCCAGGAGCAATGCAAATAAAATTTGAAGGGCATTTTTTTGCATGAAAAGCCATATATAGGGTTTGACTAATGCAATCCTTCAGTGAAAGAACAATAAATAGCTCAATTTCTCCCTCTTCAATGAAAGAGAGGACTATGGTTAGAGTTATATTATTCAAAAGCGTCATGGAAACTGTTGCTATGCTCTCGGCCAAGGAAAAGGAATATTCGTCGGATTCATAACAAACAAACGAAATTTTCTGCTTGCCAAACACTAAGTAAAACTTCTTACAGTTACTATATTGGGAGCCTTTAAAGAAACTCGGTAATGAATTTACCAATTTAAAATGAAAAATCCATTACTTGGGTGCAATTACTTGCTTTTTGCTAGTAATCTTAGCATTTTCCAAATTATTTCCAAGTATTATTTTGCACTCCTCAAATCACCATTTTCTAAAAGCAATATCAAAAATTACTGAATTTAAAAATAATACAGTGCTTGTTCTTAAAACGAAACATTTGATTTTGTCTCTAAATATTCAAATGCACATTGTTTTAAATCGTAAATAAGCGACGCAACCTCTTGAAGCGTTGACGTGTTCTGATTTTTCCTCTATGTCTGAACAGGCGAATCCGAATACCTGCCCAATTTGTCGCGATGAATTGGAATATTATGCGTATGGATCATGCAACCATCCAACGTGTCTGGCCTGTGCCGTAAAATTACGTCGCTTTGGCAATTCTCAGGACGTCAACTATGGCAACTGTCCCACGTGTCGAGCGAACCTCAAGAAGGTGTGCTGAATACCCCATATTTAACATTATTTAGGTTATTGTTATGCACAAACATGAACAGTTCGACCAAGTTGACAAGAATTCTCTTGTTCCTGAGCCAGAGCTGGACATCTATTTTGAGAACGAGTCCATTGTTAAGCACTACAAGAGCCTTATGGCATGTATATGCCCACAGTGTGGCTACGTCGCAAACAATATGTCCGCTCTCAACAGACACACCACCAACTTGCATGGTCTATCGTTCTGCGACCTGTGCCTTCGATTCGCTCATGTAAGGATTCCAAACCCATACAATTCACACCCTCATATAGATGCTCCCGAGCGAATTTAAACCAATGACTGGTGAGGAGTTAGCTATTCACCGCAGGTGGGACAAGGTTCGGAAGCGCGGTCACCCGGTTTGCGAGTTCTGTCAACAGACTTTTTACGAGTTTGAGAACCTCGTGACTCACATCAAGGACTCACACTTCCTCTGCGACATTTGCCACACCTCTGGGGTTTTCGAGGTTTTCCGTCGTCAGAACGAGTTGTTCAACCACTACAAGTCAGTGCATCACGTATGCCCCGAGTGTGAGGCCATGGGGAGAATGTCGTGCTTCTCCTGTGAGGAACAACTCGGTATCCATAGGCGACGTGATCACCCACAGGAGTGTCGCAACGATCCCACGCTGTGGGAGCCGCTGCAGGTCCGCTATTCCACTCGCGGACTTCTGGGGGCTAACACTCGTGGTAGGAGGGGTCGCAATGAGCCCTCTGGTGGCGAAGGTAAGTTGGATTGATTCTCGCCTGATTCCTACTTTCTGGCTCCATTTCATTTTAACATTTGTATTTAGAAGCCTGAGCTGGTTGGAAGTAGTGCATAAAAGACTCAGTTTGCGAGATTAAACTTATTTTAGGTTCACAACAAGCCGTTTTATATCTACTTCATTCTTTTTCAAGGCTTCTCGAATATACTAGGTTTGTATTTAACTTATTTATCGGCTGTTGCCCGTCTTCAAATCTTCATCGCGCTGGTATCGTTGAATTACGTAGTTGCGCAAATGTGCATTACGCAAGGTTGCGCTTCTCGCGTTTGGGGTCAAACAATGGTCTTCATTATTTGACCATGGGGCATTTTTTACCGCTTAAGTTTTGGTCAGTAGGAATCAACATCCGTACTAAATTTCTAAAATTTTCTAGGCTTAACGGTACCAAAATTACGTTAGCCAATCATGTGAGATGTTGGTTGCTGGTTCCGTAATGGTTTTTAGAGATCTGGTGATGCCAATCCTAACAACTTCGTCATGATTCTCCTAGTCTTTTAGGCAATGTTAGACGTCTAAAACCCCGTTTTTCTGCTTCATCAGCTGATAAATCTACCAGCAACGTTTCCCCACGCGAAATATACATGCAGGCCAATATTGGAATTGGTAGATTCTAAATGAAAAGAGGGACCGAAGTGTATGAGAGCGTTTAAACTGTGAGGGACCAGATTAAATGTGAATTATTTTGCAGATTTGTGGGTGCAACTTTAAACATCCCCATCAAATCTGATCACTTGAACCGTTCCTATGATTCTGTTTTCACTTTTTAAAGGAAATCCAGTAACCGGAGACTCAAAATATTCCATTCTTCTATTTAACCGGTTGATAAAAAATCTACCAGCAAAGTTTTCCCACACGAGATATTCATATTCGAAAGGTGAATTGGTAGATTATGCATGGGAAGCAGAAGAGAAATGAACGAGGGCGTTTGAACTTCGAGGAAGCTGGACTAATGTCAACTATTTTACAGATCTGCTGATGTCACTTTAAACATTTCATTAAATGTGATTCTGTTTCCAGTTTAAAAAATCTCACACTAGTAGACCTAAAACACTCGATTTTTCTGCTTCAACGGTTGATAAATGTACCACCAACGTACTTCAGCTCGAGTGATGTTGGTGTGAACGTCAGAATTATCAGAATGTGAGCGAATACGGGTAGATAAATTAGCGAAGCTGTTTGAGCAGCAAGGGAGGGCTAAACGTGCATTTTTTTCTCGCTTTCAGAGGACGGAGTTCCAGCCATCTACTACCCGGCAGAGCCACGTGGCCCCCAGCCAGAGGAGTGGACTGCCACCGACTTCCCCTCACTCACTGGAGCCACCACAACTGCCATCGAGACGCAAAACCAATCACAGACCTCGACCAGCAACCGACCAGTGCGGTCCCTCGCCGCGGTTGTCAGCGGTAGCAGCGCCATGGACGGGCCCGACGACTTTCCCTCTCTCCCTGTGGCTGCCTCCTCCTCCACCTCCGGTGAGAGTCCTCCTCCCTCCCCGTCGATTTTTTACCGTCTTGCGTCGTGTCTCACTCCTGACTGCCTTTCAGCGCCTCAGGCCAAGTGGGTCAAGGGTCAGAGCAAGCCTTCAGCAGCAGGAGCGTCGTCATCTTCCAGTCGTCGCTACACGCCGCAGGCGCCACCGAGTCGCGATGACTTCCCCTCCCTAGTTGGTTCCTCCTCCGCCTCCACAAACCCCTCCTGGGGTGTCACTTCATCATCTCCCAGCACCGCAGCTACGGTGATTGGGAAACAGCGAACGCCCACTAAGGCAGACTTTCCCTCGCTGGGCTCAAGTGGCAGCCAACAGGGCGGCAGCATCTTCAAGGAGCCCCGCCTAACCCCTTTCGTGCCCCCCAAGGCCGTCCCTAAGAACGGGAAGGCGAAGGAGGCGAAAGTGAAGCAGCCGCCTCTGCCCCCCGCCAAGGACATCCAGCCCTTCTCCTCTGCCCTGGACAAGGCCAAGAAGCAGGCCTGGTGGGATGAGGCTGATAATGACGTAAGTGGATCACTTTCCGCCTTTTTAGTGCCCTAATTCCCCCCTCTTTCCAGGGTGCCATCGCGAGGTTGTCGATTGAGGATGGCGACACGGTAGGACCCAAACCGACATACTCGAGGATACAGACGGTCAACAGGGCGGAGACCAACGGCACAGTCTCCAAACCCACTGCTCCACCTGACTTTTCCGCACAGGAGTTCCCCACTCTTGGAGGTGCATCGAAGAAGAAGGCGAAGAACAACAGTAACAGCAACATCAAAAACAATAATAATGCCAAAAAACCAGCCTTCAAATCCAAGAATCCAGTCGCTCCTGCGCCGAAATCGGACCGAGAGAACAATCAACCTGCAGTGAAGTCCCTGGACGATCTGATTGATACGGAGACCTATCTCTTCCAGGATGTAAGGGACGCAGGACGCTGAAATGCCTTCTAAGTAGCACACTTTGGCTAACACCTTGTTCTGCCCCCGCCTTCGCTAGAATGTGTACACGCCACCGAGCGACCACGCGGCGAAGAACCAGACGGTCATCGAAATGGCGCAGAAGATTCTTAACTCTGGTGACCACTCGAAGAACGCCTTTAGTCGCTTCGCCAATCTCTCGCGTCTCTACAGTCGGGGTCAACTTGCCGCGGCCGACTATCTCGAGGTGGGCAACTCTATAATAAAGTCCTATTTATATAACTATTAAGCATTAATAGTTTTTGTATCCCCACAGGCGCTGTCGAGTCTGTTGACGAACGAGGCTGACGCGACAGATTCCGATTGGCTCTCGATGATGGTGGTCCTCTTGCCCAATGTGGGTCTCCAACGCGCCCTCCTGCGTGCCATGCGTGGAGACGCCGCGCCTCGAGTGCCCAGCGTGGCCACTCCAGCCCGCTCGAAGGGAAATACGCCACCCGTCTGGGCCAAATCCGTTGCCTCCACTCTGCAAGTTTGCTCAACCTGTGGGCAGGTACGTTTGCGGCTAGGTGGAGAGCTCCGGTAGAAATTAAGTGCGTTTAACAGAAATTTAGTTGGCTAGTAAATTATATTGTCGTCAGAATGTTTAACACTGAATAACCGCTGCCATTAATAGCGTCTACTACAGCCTCAATTCGGTACAATCTGGAATGACACTGAAGCAGGCTGGTCTGGCGGCTTGATATGGGTTTGGGGTCCCCTCAAACGCTGCTTCGGTTCTGTCATTGGTTAACTGGACATAGAAGTAGTGCTGGCAGCACGGCGACGACTTGTGCCTTTCTCGACAACGCCGTGTTTTAAATAATGCAATAATTCTGCGTATATAACAGTGGATAGGTTTCTAGACTGAAAAGTAGGCAATTTAAAACCCATCAGTTGCAGTACCCTTGGCTATTCCAGAAGCATCAAGGACAATAGCGAAGAATTATCGCCCACGATGTCGTGAATCCAAGATAGTCAAACCAGGAAGTAGCTTGGGATTACTGTAATCCATTTATGGGCTAAGATCTAGCGCCTTCGAAGGCTACACATTGCGACTGTTGTTTCCGAAAATGGACTGAAGTTTTCTATAAGAAGCCGACCTCTGTAATGCTTTTATGAGCAGTTTCGATTGTCCAAATTGAGTTCCGTGGTACTGCTTGACATCAAATTCACGATTCGCGGTTTTCGAGGAGATCAGCTGTGTGGGCGTAGTCGGATGTGCTGCTGTCCCAGCTACTGCGGTCTCGTAGTCTACAGTTTGTACCACAGGGATTGGTTTCCTCGCAGTGTCCAGGAGAAAGCATTGAGAACCGACCATAATCTCCAACTTAATATGTTGGTATCCGACCCAAATCACAATAAGGTTATTTACTCCAATGATCAATCAGGTAGGGGTTTCTGTTATCCAGTCATTTCGTTCACATAGCCTTTATGAAATGCAGGAAAAGGATTTAAATTTCTTATTCTTTAAAATTTAATTAAAAAGCCCGTATTAGGTGATAGAGAAGCCAGGTGTTTTATCTTCTCTAAAATAATTTAATTTTGAAAGAAAATTTGTTGTTACCCTGAGAAAGCTTTTCTGGAGGCCACACCTGGCATGAAGGACTTTTTAAATCCTGTGTTTACAGGACATTTTGTGGAAACTGACATTGAAAAGAAGCAATGTCTTGTTTGCAATGAAAAAGCTGAAAAAGGATGATTCTTTTCATCTTAAAAATCTAGCTAGGTTGAATAATTTGTAAGTTAAAGAAAGAAAATTCAGCAGTAGCCGAAGCGACTAGAAA
The DNA here is from genome assembly GCA_030710315.1 of Anomotaenia brevis. Taxonomy (NCBI): domain Eukaryota; kingdom Metazoa; phylum Platyhelminthes; class Cestoda; order Cyclophyllidea; family Dilepididae; genus Anomotaenia; species Anomotaenia brevis. The sequence goes on from JAUOZQ010000159.1 coordinate 136,429, forward strand.
CATTCACTCAGTTTATGGATAGGAAAAACGTGTAAAGGAAAGAACTTACAGAAGGCGGTAATTGAATATTTGGTTAAATGATACATTTATTCATCAATTGTATTTCTTCAAAATTGGGTCAGAACTTATGGGACGGCCTGATATTATTAACACTTGCAATTGGTGTTTCGAATCAAAAATTTCCTTGTTGGAATGGCTTGGAGTTTTTAGTTATTTTTTGTGGCGGTGTGCAATCTCAAATCGGTTGCCAGATTCCTTGAGTGTTTCTTAAGGTGTTGTCAAAATCAGTCAAGCATCTCCTCACAATGTGCAGCCTGACTTTGGGAAAGCAGCGCCTGATTGACACCGTTCCTTTTTTTTCAGGTCTGCCAGCGATCCGGAATGCGGGAGCACACCCAGAAGGTGCACAGTTGAATCTCACTGTTGGATCGATTATGCCTTTTCTTCTCTATTTCTTTCCCTACACACACTCAAATCTCCTTCACCCCTCCCCACCAATAGAAATTTAAAATGGAAAACGCAAATAAACCGGTTCCAAGAGTTGCCAACTTCTTCCTATTCTGTCGCTCGTTTAAAAAGTTCTAATATTCTCTTGTTTTGTTTCAGCAAACAGGAGCATGGCAGCTTTGAAACGCAAAGGATCCAAGAAGCCCCATCATCGTCGCCGGCGGCACGGCCGCAAAAAGTCCACAGGGACCGTGGTGGCCTCGGCGCAGGAGAAGCGTCTCGCCAGGGCCCCCCATTCCTTCGTCTTCTCCCGTGTCGGCGTGGGCTCGCACGTGCGCAACCTCTCGCTGGACCTGCGACGCTGTCTCGAGCCCTTCACCGCCTCCCACCTCCGTGTCACCAAGCGCAACCTTCTCAAGGATTTCCTCACCATCGCTGGCCCACTCCACGTCACCCATCTCCTCTATTTCACCCACCCCAGGCCCGATAAGCTCGCCGCAAAGAGGGGTAGACAGGCCAAGGGGGAAGAGGAGTCAGAGACTGGATCATCGACCTCGGTCGCTGCTAAAGACAAAAAAGTAGATGAAGGGGATTCAAAGACGACGGCGGTCGGGGGAGGGGTGTACCTGCACATGATCCGGGCGCCGACGGGCCCCAGTCTGACCTTCAGAGTGAGGGAGTACAGCCTGACGAGGGACGTGGTGAGCCTGGTGAAGAAGGTATTCGACACGCGCCAGTTCGCTAATCCGCCGCTCCTCGTGATGACAGGCTTTGGGGCGGGAGAGGGCGCAGCACAACCGCCACCTCCGCACCTCCGACTCCTGGTAGACATGTTCCAAAACATGCTGCCTCCACTCAATGTCCAGAAGGTGCGTGGGATGACTCTCTTGCCATCTGCAATGTTTTTGAGGTCTGTTGGTCGAGATTCGGTGGATCTGTGAAAAGGGGTGAGAGATGGTGCGTTTTGTGACTTGTCGATCGGGAAATAGTTACCGAAAGGAGTTGGGGGTCACTGTCACTTCATCATCTTCTCTTTATTTTTCAAAAGTCGGAAGACGGGATCTAGTGAAGGTGTTAATCCTAGTCGGGCATGGACTGCTTAGTTCAGACAGGTAACTAGAATTTAGTGGGAGAAGTTTGGCTTCACTAAGAGGTATCATAACCCCATTTACCGTTTCTCTGAATCGAGATTTAGTTGATTTTTTCAAGTCTAGAAAGCGATTGCCCATAGCAGCAATAACTGGTTTCCATTTCCTCCCGACTTACATTGGGATCTCAAAATTATTTTGCTCTACATTAGCGTCTGCAAAAGTTCATTGCTCACGTTGATAGGGTACGTCGCACGCCTTGACCCATTTTTCTCTACCAGCCAACATTTCCATACACTTCCATGTTGGAGAACTGGTTCGTAGAGAGTTACTAGGTTTGATGGTCGAGCTTTTAGTAGATTTTCCTACTGGTAATGCTGTCATCTTTGAACCACGAGAGAATTGTTACCAAGGAACAAGATTTACTCTTAAAGGGCGCGTCACTTAGCATTGTAGCGCCAAGGAGTTCTAATCAGAATATTCCAGGAACTTGCACGAGAGCCTGGGCCTTTGTAAGGTCCCAACAGTATTTAATGTTTATTAAGTTGAATTCCTTATATTCCTCTGTATCGTCACCATTAACTCACCAACTAGTGTCTAACGTACCAGGAATTTAGCCCTCAAGAAAAAGTGTCGGTGTGTTGCCATGGGAGCCTACTTCAGAGACCTGATTGGACGGGCTTGTTAGCTAATGTTCGACAAGAATGGTCTTTGATCTTTTTGGAGAGGATGAGTCACCAACAGCCTTGAGTGCGAAATCTGAGGCTCTACTGCGAAAAAGGCGAGGATACTGAAACCAAAATGTTTAGCCTTTGGCTTGTTTGGTCACTCTGATAGAAGCTGGCGAATGGATGTTGTAGGAAATTCAATGGTTAATTCTATTGCTATTAAACCAAAAAGGATAAATTCAATAACAAAAGGGAATAGGAAGACCACATTTATGACGCATTCTTGCCCCTTAGTCGGGATTTCGTGGATTTGTGATATGTCTAGTTATGGTTTATTGGTAGGGAATTGGGTTTACTAATGGGGAAGGTGTTGGCTGTCTCTGTCGCCAAAAGAAGTGGGAAAAGGTGCCACTTGGTTGAAAGAAAATCCCTCGACATCCACCTTGCTCCTTCGAATCGTACAAAGTCATTTTGCAACGCCGCAGAAGATGTTGAAACGTACATACATGAGTTTTTTAATCAAGGCCAACATAATTTTACATTGGTGAAGGTATTAATAAGTCAGTTGGCAGATGGAAGGAAGTCAGATAATGAGGGAAAGTACATTGGTGATTTAAATCATTAATTAAATTTGACGTTCGGTCACTTGTATTCATTTTAAGTTCTGACGGAACTCATGGAATGACCTGATAAATCTGAACTCTGGTTGTCTAAGGGCATCGAAGCTCGACTAGATTTGTGTGTAGCGATTAGTCCATCAGATGTGTAATCATCTTATAGTTCGCCTTGAAGACAAATAAAGGCTTTTAACTGCGCTTTCCCCTGCAGTTGAAAGTGAGTAGCGTGCGTCGAGTGCTGTTGCTGAGTCGCGAGGTGGACAGCGGCTCGGGTGGTCAGGGTGGCGGCCAGGAGGTGATCTACGTGCGCCACTACAACATTCGCCTTGAAAACCGCTCGATCAGCCGCGCTCTCCGCCGTCTGGGCATGGGTGGGGCCTCGCTGTGGAAACAAAAGACCGCCGCGGCCGGGGGTTTGGGCCCTCAGGGCTTCGGCAAGTCCTCTGGTGTCCCATCTCTCGGGAAATTCGCCTCAATCGATGACTACCTGGCCAAGTGAGTCGAAGATGGAGAAGGAAACTGGAGTAGTATCTTTTGTAAGGTTTCGGGTAATCGCCTAGTTTTTATACCTATGTTTGTGAGATCCAAAATTACCTTGAAGAGACGAATAAATGTTGGGGGCCGGACTAGCAACTGTAGCTCAAGTCGTAAAATGTTTAGCTATAGCCTAGCCGTCATAAAGTGGTCGTTTCTTGTTACTTCCCGTTTAAGATGTTCGAAGGTGGATTAAATTACTGTCTTTTCTAATAAAAGTGGAAGAAGGAAGTTTGGACGATGGCAGGAGTGGTGCTTTTGAGGGATTTCTTGAAGGGACGGGTGGATCTGTTTGTGGGGCGGTCAAGGAGGCTGGTTGCAGTAGATCCAGCTAGGTGAATTCTATTTGAGCCGATGGATTTGCAGAGGCATCCATCACGTGTCAAAATCACTTCCTTTGGAGTTTTAAATCTTCCACCTCTTTATTTCTACCTCCTCCTCTTCTCTTCCACCTCATCTTCCACGTCTTGTCTTTCCAACCCCTCTACAACTTTTTGTTCCTCTTTATTTTCCACCCCTTCTCTTCTTCCTCCGATCCATTAGTGATCATTCTTCCTCTCCGACAGATCCAGCCTGATGACCGACTCAGCCCCCTCGGAGATCGAGGACATGGCGGAAGTGGCTCTCCCAGGCCAATCAGCCGGCGCGGTGGGCCAGGAGGTCAACGAGACGGGGGAGCACCAAGGGGCGACCTCCACAGAGACCGCAGGGCTGACAGCCAAGACCAGGGCAAAGCTGCTCAAGGCCGCGCGGGCCCAGGCCAAGGCCACCCACGGCTACACCCACCTGAGTGGCTGTCGCAAGGCTTGCGTCCGACTCACGGAGATCGGACCCCGCCTCACACTACAACTCATCAAGGTGAGGGCCTGTTTCTCTCTCGTTAGATGTTTTTCCACTACATAGATTTCGTGGCCAGGAAAAAGAAGATAAAGGTGGGTAGATAGGGTTATCGCACTGTTGTGGTCAAGCGAGTTCATTCCAAACGTCCGTCGCCATTGGCACCTGTTGAAGTTGATTTTACACCCTTTTCCCTGAGAAGTTGTCTCCTCTAAAATTGCTTTGATTGTCGTTTTTTCTTCGACTTGTTTTTGTTTTTATTTTTAAATTTGTCTTGAATTTATTTACAAGGACAATTGTAATTATTGGGAATGGATAGCAGTTTTTAATACTTGGAATTTAAAAATAGGAGCTTTTGTAAATATAAAAATGTCTATGTAGCAGTTACCGTAATCTACGGCTTATTTGCATGACCGGAAGTAATCCTCAACACAATACAAGTGCTTCTCGTTTTTCGTAATTAGTCGAGTTGGGGTTTCCCGACGTCACCCGTCCTCACCATTGCCATCACCTGCATGTGAGAGAATGGCGTCGACAACCCGTTTTTGATACTACTTAGGCCTGAAACAACTACAAAAAATATACTACAATAGTTATAGGGAAAAGCAAATAGGTACGGTATTTTAATATTCCAAATTTACAAAATATAATTTCCCTCGAATATGCCAATTTTCATTGAGTAGCGACCATAATCTCCAGCTACCAAGCGTTATTCTAAAATTCATTACCACCAACAACCTCGTCTAGATCGAAGAGGGCGTCAACAGCGGCGCAGTACTATACCACAGCTGGCAGACGCGCACACCCGAGGAGGTCGCCGCCCAGGAGGAACAGCTGAAGGTTCGCGCGGCCCTCCGCGCCCAGCGCCGCGCCGAACACGAGCGCCGACGCGCCGCCAATGCCCAGCTGCAACAGACAGCCAGGAAACGCCCCAGAGAAGCCGAGAATGCCGAGGAACAGGAGGAGGAAGAGATGGAGCTGGAAGGCGAGACCCCTCAACAGACGACGACGACGACGGTGAAAAAGAGGAAGCGGAGGGCGAAGAAGATATCGAGGAAGCACCCGGCGTTCGAGTACCTCAAACAAAAGGCGGACGGTGAGTGGAGCGGCCTTTTTCTTGTCCGATGGGTTTGGGTAATATCGAGTGTTTTTCCTCTGTAGAACGAAAACTGGCGAGAATGGCTCATCGTCGGTAAATGTCTGTCTTCGTGTGTCCGTGTGTAAAGCGTGAATAGACTAAGATTGCTCCAGTAAATGAACCCTCGACTTTTTTCTAGTGAAGGAGGATTTGTTTATTCGCAAGGTGACAGCCTATCAATCTAAATCACCATTTCAGGGTTTTAGTTGTTCTATTAAAACAACTAATTAGTTCGGTACCTCATCGTCGCTCAGAGCAACGAAAATCCTTTTCATTACAACCCAGTTGAAGTTCAACTCCCATATCACCATATTTCAAAGAATACAGTTGCAGTTCACCGAAGTCGAAGCTGCCCGTCTCCCCTTCGCCATCCCGCTGATGCTGCCTGGTCGAGAATGTTGCGATGGCACGACAGCTGGGCTGCGAGGCATCGAAGCCCGTATTTCCACCACATCGTACAATGGGTGGGAGTAACCAGGCAATGTGCTACATTCCGAAACAGGTGACCACCTTCATGGGGCATCATGTGTAAATGGTAGGTAGTGGGTACAACAACAGTTTGGCTAAAAAAGCAGGTGTGAATAGATGTTATTCGGATGCATTGAATAATTTTAAACAAAAAATTAATATTTCTAATAAGTAGTGGAGCAAGTACGAGTACAGGGTCTTTGTACTACGAGAAATTCCGATTAGTCACTCTTATTGTAAGGATGTAACCTGGGAAAATTGACATTTTATGTTTGGCCTCCACTGAACTCCCCAGATCGAATACGATGCCACTAACACCCTAATAAAACCCCACTTAATCGACAGACCAATTAAAGCTGCTTGTGAGGGGGCTTAAAAAGACCACAGCGCTTATTCTGAATGAAACTCCCACAATATTAGTTTCATTTACTTCTCCATTGAATGCCCACGATGAGACAGCCAAATATTTCTTCTCGTATGACTAACTTCAATCATCCATGATAATCAGAGGTTCACGAGGCAGGCTTGCAGTATCCCTGCTTGGTGCTACAATGACCTGGCAATGAGGCTAGCAGGTCGCTACCCCAAACCTAGTCGTGTGCGTGCACTTTTCCCTAATTACCCCTAACACTGAGGGCATTGAGCCAAGTCTCATTGGCCAAGATGTTTACCAATCAACCCAATCTCAACACAAACCTCCTTAAACACTCTGGTAAGGACTCCCTCTGCTATTTCGTTTAATTGTATCCGGTACTTGCGAGACCAGAGACTGCCTGCAGAGCCAGAGGAGTGGTCGGGATTGAGCCCACAGCATCACTCTAACCACTGGTGGGTCAGAACTGCGCGTCCTGTTCGGTGACCCACATCACTTACACAACTGTAATAGCCAATGGCGGCTGTCAGTTTGAGCAAAGCTCGTTGGCGAAAATTATGTGAACGCCTGCCATTTAAATCTATTAGATTTTGCAGTAACCAAGCGCTTTTCCATTTTCCCCAATCAAAATGTCAAATACTGCGGACCCAACACCGGATCCACTCGGATTCACAAGGAGACAAAACCACTAACCTTCCCTACCCATTCGCCATTGGACACCAAAGGAAGACGACCAGTTTTCTGCTGCTTTCATACTCATTTGTGGCAATACGTTTTTACAACTCCAATCCTGGATGCCTGATTTCTTACTTCTGCTTGCCTGTTGCATTCCATTATGTTCTCTAAGTCTAGTGGTCGGCGTTAGGTGAGAACCGAGCTCCGTGCATAGCCTACACATAGCCTATATACAACAACATGGCCCTATGAAACGAGACACTTTCAAACCCCTACCGCACACATACTCACTGTGTTCGCGAATGAGCACAAATTGGACCAGCACGGAGTTGTTATTCTTCGTGTACTCCGCCAGAGTCACGCTGACATCAAGTGATTCCCTGCATCCCACGCCTCTCACCGTCTTGGCATCACCACATCCTCCATCACCGCCGCTTTCAATGGCGATTCCAGCTAGAGACGCGGGTTGCTGTTAAAACTGGGCTGAGGAGGCAGCAGAGGTGGCGTTCACGATGGGGGTTCACGCCACTCCTCGAGGTGGTAGGTGGTAGGTGGTAGGTGGTATGTGGTAGCCCTCGTGTTGGTGCAGCTTGCGCCGACTGATGGCCTCTTGCATCACGCGCTCGAGACTGGCAGCAGGCAGTCCAATGCGACTCACACCGCCTGCCTGCCAAGTGTCCGAAACAGCCAATTAGCAATGGTCCTGAAATGAAGCCTCAACTGAATCTGAGCAGGCTGATTTTACACCTTCGCTGGGGAAGAGTCTCTCAAAAACTGCTGCTTTAATCCTACTAGCGATGAACTGAGCTTCCGAAGTGCAGTAATCTCTTCCAACCTCAAAGATGCAATTTCAGGAGTAGCGAACAGTACTATAGCTGGTGATTTATTAACAATATAACACAAAGGGTTTCTATGCTTCAAACAATAATTTAATTCGTAAAGCGAAAACAACGTCCCTACTTCATGGTCTAGGGAACTACCTACTAATGCGATAAATCTGCTGTGCGATCATCTGTTGTCCACAACTTCTTACAGCCAGGACCTCCTCGTGGTCTCCAATTCATGCCACCGGGTTGTTTTTATCCCAGTGTTCCGGGGGCGGGGAGGCATTGAACAGTAACCGCCATATCATTATTTTGATCACCAGAGGCCCGAATTATCATCATGATACAAGTTACTCTCTATTATGATGAATCCATTCATCCTCCTTGTTATTACTGATATGAATTTCGAAAGAGGACTTGCACATTTAAAGGGAGCGTATCGTTTGCAGACACCGTTAACGCACTCTTGGAAAGTACAAAGAGAAGTGCGATAAGTAAGTATTACGTTAGATAATGGCCACGAGGACAGGGCGCGCGATAACCCCAAAGTTTATTCGACAAAGTGAGAGGCGTCATTGCAACGAATTAAACAAGTGTACATCAATGAGAAAAGAACGCATACCGTGACAACAATCTGTGCTTCTGAGACGGTCTGGTTGACTGAGGGGGCAGTTGCAACGTTTTCCACCAGACAGAAGGCCTTAAAGTCATACTTGCAGACGGAATCCACAGGTTGTACTGACGGGAGCTCACCAAGATCGTCTTTTTCGTCGTGAATGCACACCTCAATTTGTTTGATTATTGACCTATAAAAACACACTGGAGATAAATTTTCGCCCAACTGGTGGAAAATAAAAGCCAAAAAATTCTACTCAGGTCTGGAAGAAAATACAATTCGAGAGATTGGCCATCAGGGTGGCTGTAAAACGGAAAAAAACAAATGTAATATTTAATTCTACGAAGCTTACTCGTCATCCAGCGATTTTGTGAATAAATCGCAGTCACAGCAGAGCTTTCTTGCATGTCAACGCATCGTCAAATACTATAATGGCACTTCCCCTTTCACCCATCGTTCAGCCCGTCAGCCTCGAATCATCGAATTAGGCACTAGCGCAGTTAATAAGAAAAAACAAATGTATCAACCCAAATATATAATTTACAAACTTGTCATTCAAATATTTAAATCCGAGACTCTGAAGAAGGTTGTGTCTAAATATGTGAGTCAAATTTGCAATTAGGTCCTACAAATCAGTGTCACCTATCAATGGATCAAAGAACTAACTATTTTGTAAATACTGAGTTCCTCCTTAGAGAAGTTAAGAGATGTAGCCCCCAGTATAGTAGAGCTGATAGAACAGCCTCAGTTGCCGAAAATCCTAGTGGTCCTCTAATGTAGTACGGAGAGTACGGATAGTACGGATAGTACGGATAGTACGGAGGTGCTATGCGACCTAAAGTGGTCTGATTAATATGCGTCACGTTGGATAACGGCCACAAGAGACGGGACGCGTCGTAACTCCAAAGTTTATTCAACAAAGTGCAAGGCGTCATAGTGACGACTTAAACATGTGTACATGTTGTACAGATAATAACGAAAGATGGATAAATTATAGTTCAAGATAATCAGAAAATTATAAATACAATTTTCTGGAGGCAAAACACTCCTCCCACCGCATACCCTAGTTGCGGGGAATCATCGAGATCTTGCCCATTTGTAGGGATTCTATATTTGACTTCCGCATTTCTCCAACACAGCTTCGTTGTGGTACACGATGGGAGTCCGTGCGTTTGGGCAGGAGCGTGAGTTGACACGGGTGAGCATGGTGTGCTGGTAGTTTATCAAGGAGTTTTGTAGGCCACAAATTCGTGAAAACGTTTTCGCTGCCCGAGCGGCCGGCGCAGTTGCGGAGCCCTTGAGGCATCTCAATTTACCAAGCTCGCAATGAAATTAGGTGAGTGATCGCAACTTCCTATTGACAAGGAGGTACTCCCATCGTGTACCACAACGAAGCTGTGTTGGAGAAATGCGGAAGTCAAATATAGAATCCCTACAAATGGGCAAGATCTCGATGATTCCCCGCAACTAGGGTATGCGGTGGGAGGTGTGTTTTGCCTCCAGAAAATTGTATTTATAATTTTCTGATTATAAGTGGGTCACGGTGTTGATGGCGTTGCCTTTTGCCTCATCTCAGCCAGATACCACCGCGGTCTCCCACTTGACTTGAAGTAGGAGTGAATTCGAGGTCCCACCTCAACACCTCACCACCTCACCACCGCCGCCGCCGCCGCCTTTCAAAGTCACTTCTCTCATGAGGACCTAACCCACTAACCCTAACCCACTAACCCTAATTCACTAACCCTAACCCACTAACCCTACCCCACTAACCAACTAACCCACTAACCCTACCACACTAACCCTAACCCACTGACCCTAACCCACTAACCCTACCCCACTAACCCTACCCCACTAACCCTACCCCACTAACCCTACCCACTAACCCTAACCCACTAACCCTTACCCCCTTACCCACTAACCCTAACCCACTAACCCTAACCCACTAACACTCACCCACTAACACTCACCCACTAACACTCACCCTCACTAACCCTAACCCTCACTAACCCTAACCCTAGCACTTAACCTGCTGGTGTGCATTTCGGATTTGAATGCTTGAGTTTAAATAGGCTACATGTGAATTCTACTCATCAGCACTTGCGCTCTGGTTGGTTTTTTGTGATTTGCACTCTGATGTGATTTGGTTTACCTCGCGGTTCCAATTGGTGAGGAGTGATTTGTCGTCGGACTACGCGTACGAGTGCAACTCTTCGTCATCCAATTACGGCGTGATTACTGCTTAATAGTAATCAGATGTAGCCTATTTAAACTTGCGCTATCGCATACGAAACACACCCATGCATGAAGGCGTTTCGTTGTAAAGGCGGGTACGGAACGGGATTGAGTGAGAGAACCCTTCAGCAACAAACATCACTATTAGTAAGTCTAACAATACGAAATCTCAATGTGAACTCAACATCGATTCTCACAAATAAGACGATTTTCTTAAAATGCGGGCCATAACCAAAATGGAGAACATGCATTTCTACGAATCAACGAATTTCCCAGGGGATGACGTAAGAAAAATATTAATGCTTTCAACTCTCATAAAGGCCGTCTACAAACGCTGCACAAATTCCAAGGAGACTAGACTTCAGCGAGTCCTCT